>PVIY010001207.1:0-158759 GCA_004026745.1 Myrmecophaga tridactyla
CATTTGGGTGGGTCATGATTAGTTTCTGAAGTCCTATAAAAGAGGGAACATTTTGGAAAATGAAAGAGATTCAGAGAGAGCAGAGCAGAATAACATAGCCATGAGAAGCAGAGTCCACCAGCCAGCAACATTTGGAGATGAAGAAGGAAAATGCCTCCTGGGGAGCTTCATGAAACGGGAAGCCAGGAGAAGAATCTAGCAGATGATGCCATGTTTCCCATGTGCTCTTCCACTTGAGAGAGAAACCTTGAACTTCATCAGCCTTCTTGAATCAAGGTATCTTTCTCTGGATGCCTTAGATTGGACGTTTCTATAGACTTGCTTTAACTGGGACATTTTCTCAGCCTTAGAACTGTAAACTAGCAACCTGTTAAATTCCCCTTTTTAAAAGCCATTCCATTTCTGCTGTATTGCATTCTGGCAGCTAGCAAACTAGAACAGTATTTGTAGATTAATTTGGCTGTAATTGCCATCTTGACAATAGTGAGAATTCTCACCCATTAGCATTACATGTCTCTCCATTTATTTTGAATTCATTTAATTCCTCTCAGCAATATTTGTGGTTTCCATCACATTTTTTCAGATTTATATTTCAGATTTTATATTTCATGCTTTTAATTTTAGGATTTGATTTTTTTGTTACTAGTATATCAAACTTGCTAAATTCAATTATAAGCCCTAGAATTTTTTTTGCAGATTCCATATAATTTTCTACATAGATAATCATGTCACCTTTGAAAATTTTGGTTTTACCTCTTCCTTTCTAATCTGTAGGTCCCTCATTTCCTTTTATTTCCTAATTGCATAGGCTGGAACCTCCAACACAATATAGAATGGAAGTTGTAAAATCAAAAGTAATTGTCTTATCCCTGATATTAAGAGGAAAGCTTGATTTTTAAAAACATTTATATAAGCAATGTCATTAACTTCTGTCTTGTTTACATTTTCTTCATGTTTCTTGTCCTTGGGACTTATTGCTTTTCTTTAAACTTTGCCCATATACATTTTATTGAATTTGGAAAGATTTTTGGCCATAATTTCTTTAAGTATTTTATCTTCTCTCCAATCTTCGGTTACATATATCAGAGATCCCTTTAGGTTGTTTTCTATCTTACTGATGATATGTTCAGTTTTAAAGATTCACTTTTCTCTCTGTGCTTCAGTTTGGATAATTTCTATAACTACATTTTCAAGCTCACTAATCTTTTCTTCTCAATATCGAATTTGCCATAAATTTTATGCAGTGAATTTTTCCTCTTACACATTGTAGTTTTCATCTCTAGAAATTTGATTAGAATCTTTTTTTGTGTCTCCCATAACTCTACTTAACTTCTTAAACATATGGATTAAAGTTATGAAAGGTTTTAATGTGCTTGTCTGCTAATTGTAACATGTGAGTCAGTTCTCCTTGATTGGGTGATTATTCTCCTCATTAATGGTCATATTTCCCTGCTTCTTTGTGTTCCTAACGTGAATATCCCCCTGTTAGGTGGTTGACCTTTTCACATTCCTACAAATGTTGAGCTTTCAGGATTCATGAATGTCTCTTTACCCTCATGTATGAATTGAGGCACTCAGCACCTCACTTAGTTTCAGCTAAAATTTCCAGTGAATACCTGTTGACAATGAGGTGTTCTCCTGATCTTGGGTCTCCAGACACCTTATTTCCTCCCCCCTACTTCCTATTAATAACATGCTGATATCAAATGGATCTTGTCATGTAGGTAAATTTGAAGACGTTTTCTGTGTATTCTTTTTTCTATTTTAACATTTGTTCCCCCTATTATTTATTTTTATTCCTTTTGTTTTACTTGTCTGTTGATAAGGTAGATAAAAGGAGCATCAGACACAAGGTTTTCACAATCACACAGTCACATTGTGGAAGCTATATCATTATACAATCATCTTCAAGAAACATGGATACTGGAGCACAGCTGTACATTTTCAGGCAGTTCCCTCCAGCCTCTCTACTGCATCTTGACTAACAAGGTGATATCCATTTAATGCATAAGAATAACCTCCAGGATAACCTCTCCAATCTGTTTGGAATCTCTCAGCCATTGACACTTTATTTTGTCTCATTTCACTCTTCCCTCTTTTGGTCAAGAAGGCTTTCTCAATCCCTTGATGCTGAGTATCAGCTCATTCTAGGATTTCTGTCCTGTGTTCCCAGGAAGGTCCACACCCCTGGGAGTCATGTCCCATGTAGACAGGGGGAGGGCAGTGAGTTTTCCTATTGTGTTGGCTGGAGAGAAAGGCTACATCTGAGCAACAAAAGAGGTTCTCTAGGGGGTGACTCTTAGGCCTAATTTTAAATAGGCTTGACCTATCTTTTGTGGGGTTAAGTTTCATATGAACAAATCCCAAGATTGGGGGCTCAACCTATAGCTTTGGTTGTCTGCACTGCTTGTGAGAATATCAATAATTCAACTTGGGGAAGTTGAATTTTACCCCTTTCTCACCATTTCCCAAAGTAGACTTTGCAAATACGTTTTTATTCACTGTTCAAATAACTCTGGGATTTATCGGGGCATCTCTGTGTATTCTTAGTATTGTTATCCTGTTTGTTCTGCCTGCTTCTTTGGGGCATTCAGGGAGATTCACACAAGTTCTGACACCCCAACTGCCCTCTCCCTTACATTCCTTGGGTGAGGAATGTCCTTCCTCCCTGTTCTCTCCATCTTCAAATTCCTACTTATATTTCATATCTTTGTTAAATGTCATTGCCCCCAGGATGATTTCTGTGATACTTACCTACAGGAAAGGATAGTGACTCCCATTTCTGTGTTCTCACAAAAAGGTAGAGTACACTTCTGTAATAGCACATATTACACCACTTAGGATAATATCTCTCTACTGGACTGTAAGCCTCTCATAGTGAGAATCATGCTCATCCTTCTGTGACCTTGAATGATTAGATTTTACTAGATTCTAATCAACTATCTCACAGCTAGTCAATGGAATAATTAGTATTATTGTTACCTTTAGTTTTTGAAGTACTTTTGTGAATATCACATTCATCCCTCCTTCATGTTGCTATAGTCCATTTGCTTAGTTAAGAACGTTTCCTTTTGCAATTTTTATTTGTTTGTTTATGTGGTTTGTCTCCATACATTAAATTGTGAACTAATCAAAGGTAGAAACCAAACTTTTTCCATCTTCATATTCCTAATGGTGGGCTTGCTTCCTGGCACAGGAGATACTCAGGCAAAATATGATGCATGTATTAAAAAAAGAAATATTTTGTTATTCCAAATTACACTAAACTGACAATATTCCATCTAAACCATTTGATACTGAGGTCCCTTAATGAAAGTTAGCTTGAAGTCCATATCTTTTCTGAGACTCCACAAGATCCAGGTGAGAAGAGAGACTCAGAACATCTGTTGCCCTGTCTCACTAAGCCTTTGGGTTTATGATCAGAGGTTTCAAAGTCAGCCTGTCCCACTTCCCCTTCTTTGCCTACTCTCTCTGGAGTTCTGGCTTGTTTGGCCCAACCTCTGTTTCAGCTACTTTCTGACTTGGTAAAATAGACCCTGCCTTGACCTGAGAGATCCCCTAAGAAGACACTGTATTAGTCTGAGTTGTCCAAAGAAATTGAAAAAACATGAGATATAGTTGCGTGCATGTGTAAGTGTATATACACAATTAGATTTATGTATGCACACCTTACATAATTAAATTTATTATAGGAATCAACTCATACAGTTGTGGGGATTGACAATTCCAAATTCTGTAGGGCGGGGCACAATCTGTGAACTCTGATGAAAGTTTTGATGAATTCTCAAGAAGAAACTTGTTGAAATGGAGATAGGAATTTTTCTTTCTGACTGCTGAAATCATCAATTTTCCCTTTAAGGCCTTCAACTGAATGAGTTTCTTCTCATTGCTGAAGACAATCTCCTTAGTTGGTTGTAGAAGTCATCAGCTACAGATGAAATAAACTGACTGATGATTTAAATTCATAAAATATCTTCCTATTAGCAGTCAGACCCATACTTGCTAGACAAAATAAATGGGCCAGGACAAGTTGACACCTGAACTTCACCATCATGGACTCCTATGCCCAGAATGGGAGACTGAGACCCAGTGTGGGAAGGGGGGACTTTTCCAAAGTCATATGGTGATTCCTTTCTTGGGAATGCAATTGAGGCTTCTGGAGGCCTGGTCTACATTCTGTCTGCTTCATAGGAAGTCTCTCATGGTTTGAATCTTCCTAGAAATTGGGGAATTAGGAAATTCAATTCTGTAAACTGTTGAAAGTCCCACAGGAAGAATCAGGAGCCCCATCTGGATGCTGTCACTCAACATTATCCAGTTTTATCTCCAGGTGCCCAGGAGAACATCCAAGAAATTTATTGTGGCATTCAGGACCCTCACAGGCTGTTCCTGCTGAGACACATATTACACTCTACAATTGTACAAGATTCACCCCTTCATCCATTCTTCCACTTACTCAGGCAACACTCTGTCATGACCCAACTCTGAGCCAGGGAATAGTGGAAACAAGACTGATATGCATGAATCATATGTCCTGTCTCTGTCTTTATATTATGATTCTCTGGATGTATCCCCTATCTCCCCTAGTCTAGTGTACTGGATCAACACTCCCATAGGTTGAGACATTCTATACCTTTCATTTTCAGCTCTGTGTCTTCAGCACTGGTACTACATTCTGGCACAGAGCTGGTCTAGATAATATTTCTTGAATGAACCACGATATTAACATTCCATTCTCCAACCCCCAAGGCTCATTTGCCTGCCACTAATGTCCTTGCTGTGACAGCATAACCCATCCAGAATTTTGTACAGGGTAGGAAATCACAGGCCCAAGTGTCAAGTTCCTGCAGTTCATCAGGGATGATGGACATTGGCTCATAACCAGCTGACACACTAATTGTTACAATTCCATAGCTCTTAAATGGTGCACATTCAATGATAGAAAAGAATCTAGGGTTAAGTGTGGAGTTATCTAGGTTATCTTAGGTTAAGTGTGGAGTAAGTTCATCTCCTGAGCTGCTGAAAGGATTTGCAGGTTGGAGGAGAGGGTAGTGGGAATGGCACACAGTTTGAGTACCCTGAGAACATGACCCACATGTGAACATCATCAGGAATATGTGTGGAGAAAGAGGAGACACATTGAGGCTCCTCTCAATGAGGAGAAGGTTTTAAGAAAGATGGTGACCAGTACAGAGAATAAGGAGACCTAGGTCCCAGTCCTGGCTTTGCCAGTGCCTTGCTGTGTGACTCTGGACACTTCTCTTCTTCAACCTCTGCACCTGAACTATTTAAGGGAGAGAGGATGAACTCTCTTAGGGCTCTGCTTCCTCTGTCCTCTGCATATTCTGAGATAGAGTCTTGAATGTGGGTTTATGAATGAAACATGTGTACACGAGCTTTGGTACAAACAGAGGGTCAGATCTGGGTGGGACATACACTGAATCCTGGGAACCAACCCTAACTGGAGGGCTAGAAGCAGGGAGGGGAGGTAACTCAATTGATGTGTACTGTGTTATTGTCACAAGGTCTGCTCTGGAAATACCTATTTACTTTTTTCAGGCTACTGTAACCACCTCTCACATTGCAGAGTCTCCCTATGTGTAGATGAGTCCAGGCACAGTCATACTTAGTGTGTTCAGGCGCTGTGATCATGGATTACTTGCTGTGTGATCTTGGAAAACCCCTGCCACTCTTTTGCCCTAAAGTTCCTCATCAGATAAAAGTGTAGTTGAAACAATTCATGAT
The DNA here is from genome assembly GCA_004026745.1 of Myrmecophaga tridactyla. Taxonomy (NCBI): domain Eukaryota; kingdom Metazoa; phylum Chordata; class Mammalia; order Pilosa; family Myrmecophagidae; genus Myrmecophaga; species Myrmecophaga tridactyla. The sequence goes on from PVIY010001207.1 coordinate 5,746, forward strand.
AGCTTAGCTTTGTTTAGTCCCTTTTGTTGACCAAGGTGCTCATTCCTAGAGTTAACACTCACTTGATTCTATCACCTCTTCTGCATGGTGGAGACACCATCATAGAACCTATTTTACAGAAAGGAAACTGAGGCCCAACTATATTAAGGAACTTTAGAAAGCTCAGAGTTGAGAGTTGAGGCCAGGTCTCTGTTTCTTCAAATGCTTACACTCTTTCCTATGGCCTGAATTTCTGTGTCTATAAATGGGAGATTCAGACTTGATGAGCCGCTTCTGGAATCAGCAGAGAGCTAAGAATATGCCCTGCCTTATGGGGGCCTGAGAGAAAAGAATGCCAGGCAGTGTCATCTGATGGCAGACAAAGAAAATGCAACTTCAGAAAAAATCCAAAGGCTTTTCTACCTGAACTTCTCCCTCCAGGGTGCTGTGGAACTGGTGTGTACCCCCTTCATGGGTCACGTGACCTGGATTGTTTGGGTAGTATTGACAAAATAAGTGGCAAAGAATTAAATTAGCACAAGGCCAACCAATAACAAAATCTTATAAGAAAGAATCTGAGCATAGAAAACTCACTAAGATAACTCAATGTCTAGACATCAAAAAAAATTACAAGCCACACTAAGAAAGAGGAAGATATGGTCCAGTCAAAAGAGTAAATTAAGAAGTAAGAGAAAATACACAACTTGGAATAACCAATCAAAGATGTTCAAACAGATCTCCTAAATCAATTCAAGAGGCTGGCTGAAGAGATGAAGAACATTAGGAGGATGTTGAGTGAACATAGAAAGAATTTCATAGCATGTAAAGAAAAACAATGACAGTTGTAGAATTAAAGTCAAAATAGATGAAGTAAAAAATATACTAGAGGCACACAACAGCAGATTTGAAAAGGCAGAAGAAAGGATCAGCAAGGTAGAAGACAGAGCGCACAAATTAGTACAGACAAAAGAACAGATAGAGGAAAGAATGGGACAAATAAAGTAAAATCTCAGAACATTGACAATGTGAAGTACACAATCGTTCAGATCATGACAGTCCCAAAGAAGAGAAGGAAAAAGTGGCAGAAGGAATACTTAAGGAAATAATAATCAAACGTTTACCAACACTTATGAAAGATGTAGACACAGAACTCCAAAAACCCCAATATACACCACCTTAAAAATCTGAATCGACCTATTCTAAGGAGCATATAAATAATAATGTCAAATACCGATAATAAACAGAATTATGAAAGAAACAGGGAAAAGAAATTTCTTACATATAATGGATCTCAACAAGATTAAGTGCTTTTTCATCAGAAATCATGGAAGGGAGAAGGCAGTACTAAGACAAATTTAAGGTACTTAAGGAAAAAAACTGGCAGTAAAGAATTTTCTGTCCAGAAAAATATTCCTTCAAAAATGAGGGAGACGTCACACCATACCTCTGTGTTCCACACACTGCACCCTCCTCCTGTGCTCCAAGGCCTATGATCTATACCTCACCACCATGGCCCCCACAATGAACCTTCAAACCCTGCCCACTACAATCCATGCTCATGAACTCAAGTGTAGCATCCCCAACTCTTTCCTACACCTGCACTGCAACTAGTCACTGCACTGTTGTGCCCCACCCCATGCCCCACATCCATCCCGCAAATGTACAGCTTTAGACTACTGAGGGAAATTAACTTCCAAAGTAACCCTATCGAGATATTTACATGCCTTAGAGGCAACAGAAGATCACCAAGCATAACAAAATGCAGACAGATACAGCCCAGTCTAATGACCAAATTAAAACACTGGAGGAAACATAGACTTTGAACAACTAATCAAACATGTTCATAAAACTCTACTAAATAAAACCAATGGAATGGCTAATGACATAATGGAGATCAAGAAGGCACTGTTAGAGCATAAAGAGGAATTTGAAAGAATAAATAGAAAAAGAGCAGATATAACAGAGATTAAAGATGTTGTAGACCAAATGAAAAATATGCTGGAGACACACAGCAGAAGATTTGAAGAGGCAGGAGAAAGAATAAGAGAACTGGAGGACAGGACAACAGATTTTGAACACACAAAAGAGCAAATGGCAAAAACGTTGGATTTGAAACATTTGAAAAAATTTGAAAAAATTTTGAATTGGGTTTCAGGGAAATGATGGACAAAACAAAGCCCACAAATATAAAAATGTGTGATGACCAAGAGAAGTGTAAAGGGCTAGGAAGATTTGTTGAGAAGATAATAGGGGAAAACTTACAAACCATAATAAAGGACACTAATATGCAAATCAAAGAAGCCCAATGAACTCCAAACAGAATAAATAAAATATAGACCTTCCCCAAGACATGCACTAAACAGTTTGTCAAAGATTGAAGAGAAGTAGAAATCCTGAAAGCAGCAAGAGAAAAACAACCTACAACACACAAGGGAAACCACATTTGCCAGTTTGAATCTGTGGTGGACTCCAGAAAAGCTGTGCCCATTAATCCTCACTCAATATTGCTGGTTAAGAGCTTTTTGATTGTTCCCATGGAGATTTGACCCACACAATTGTGGATGATAACTTTTGATTAGATGGTTTCCATGGAGTTTTGACTCCACCCTTTCCAAGCGGGTATTGATTAGTTAACTGGAATACTTTAAAATAGGCAGCATTTTGGAGAGTGAGACAGAGCCATAAGTACAAATAGCCATAGACCTTTAGAGTTGAAGAAGGAAAATGTCCCTGGGGGAGATTCATGAAACAAGACGTCTAGAGAGAAACTAAGACATCACCATGATTGCCATGTGACTTTAAGGTTGAGAGAGAAACCCTGAGCTTCATCAGCCTTTCTTGAGTGAAGATAACCTCTTGTTGGTGCCTTAATTTAGACATTTTTATAGACTTGCCTTAATTGAGACATTTTTCATGATCTCAGAATGGTAAACTTGCAACTTATTAAATTCTCCATTTTAAAAGCTGTTCTATTGCATTTCAGCAGCTAGCAAATGAGGACAGTTTCTGGTACCAGATACGTGGAGTGCTGCTGTGGTTTGCAAATACCAAACATGTTGAAATGGCTTTCTAAATGGATAAGGGGAATATTCTGGAGGAGTTATGATAAGCATGATAGAGAAGGCCTAAAATGATTTGAAGAGACTGTAAGTAGAAATATGTACTCTAAGACACTTCTGATAAGACCTTAGACAGAAACGAGGCACATGTTATTGCAAACTGAAAGGAAAGCAGTCTTTGTTTTAAAATGGTATATTATCTGGAAAAGTTGACTACTGGCTTTGGCTGGAAGGCAGATTTTAAAAGCCACGAACTTGAATATATAGCAGAAGAGATTTCCAAATTAAATGTGTGTGGATGACACCACCTATGGCAATTATTCTTTGTCCAGCAAAGAATTGGTGCAGAAAGAAAAAACCTATGATACAGAGTCAGAAAGCCAGGTAGTCTCTGACCCAAGAGAGAGCCAGAGCCCCGAGTTTATTTTTTGCTAGCTATTTAACAGGTAAAGGGGCCATTTGGAGTTAAGCTATCCATTGAACATCAGGGAGGGCCTTGAGGTGGTATCTTTAATTTTAAGAGAAAAGTAGGAATTTCCCCATGAGTAAGAAGATATGTTCCAAATAAGCAAATGCAAAGCAAACAGATATGCAAATGGCACAAATAAACAAAGCAGACATCTTAAGCTGTTTTCAGCTAAACAAACAGACAGGCAAGCGCAGTGGTTTTCCAGTGCTTGAGGATATGCAAACACAGAACAAGTTTACAAATGCTTTAACCACACCCTCCCCTCAAATGTGGAAAGTGCAGCCTGTTTTTTTGCCTTGCAGCTTATACAAAATGTGACACGAAAGAGAAAACTGAACTCTTGAGTAAAAAGAAACGAGAAATCCATGTTCTGGAAAATTCTGGGTATCCAGGAAGGGATATCTTAGAGAATAGTGCCCCATATGAGGATTTAAACATATGCAGATGCACTCAGCCATTTCAGAGCAAGCCAGGACTGTACATGGAGTTATCCAGGAAGGATTGGAAACTCATTCTGTTTGAAGGGCAGGATCTTTGCTTACTACATAGAAAGCCAACAAGAATGCTGTAGGGCCTGCATCAACAGAACCACTACCTATCTCAACTGGGAGGGGGGCTGAGAAAAGATAAATAGTGAATGTAAGATGTCTTCAGAGGAAGAACCATATAGGTTGGGGTCAGAAGTCAAGAAGCCTCAGACCAGGACAGAGGACACATCCATGCACGTGGAGAGGGTGAGTTTGCCCTGAAGACAGAGGATGCTCTTTCCACCTTGCTTCAGTGGAAGAGATGTGTCACCTCAGGCCTTGGAGTGTGTGCAGAACATCCCTTTGGGTATGAGGAGATTCTGGCTGCCACCACAGGGAGTGTTTGAGCATGTGCCATGGAGATGGCAAAGAACCTGGGTGCTGCACTGATGCTTGGAGAGGATGGAGCTGAGAAAAAGGTGGTTTCCCCAATGTTGGCCAAAGTTGCATAAGAATAGAGGCAGGCCACTATGTAGGCCCTTGAAAATGGTGGGACTGCCACTTTCTAAAGCCCCAAAGATAAATGATTTCATACTTTGAAATCTAACAGAGTTCTGCAGATTTTCAAAACTACTTGGGTGCTGTGACCCCTGTGTTCCTTCCAATTTCTCCCTATTTATATGGGGGTATTTATCCTATGACTGCCCCTCCACTATATGTTGGCTGCAGATAATATGTTCTGAGCTTTACTGGACCAGAGCCAGAGGAGAATTTTTCCTTAGAACAGACCATGCCTGTAACAGACTTTGATGAGACTCTGTACTGTTTTTAGCCTTTTATTGTATTTGTGTTGTTACTGAAATGGTTTAAGGATTTCTGATATTGTGGCGGAGTTAATGAATTTTGCATAGGAGAAAAACAATTCTTTCTTATGGCTCAGACTGTCCCAGTTTAAAGGATTATATACCTGAGAAAAGCCAAGTTTTAATCCTCTTGTTTCTTATGGAGGCAGCTGCTTCTTTTAATCCTTATTCAGCACTATAGGTTAGGAGCTTGATTAGATTATATCCATGGAGGTGTGGCTCACCCAATTGTGGGTATTAACCTCTGATTAGAGGTAGATGTGACTCCACCTATTCCAAGTGGGTCTTGATTAGTTTGCTGAATCCCTTAAAAGAGAAAACACTTTGGATAAAGTAAAAGAGCCATGAGAACCATGAACGCTTTGTAGATTAAGAAGGTAAATGTTCCCAGGAGAGCTTCATGAAACAAGAAGCCTGGTGAGAAAGATAGCAGGCATCATCATGTTCTCCATGTACCTTTCCAGTTGAGAGAAACGCTGAACTTCATCAAGCTTTCTTGAATGAAGGCAATCTCTTATTTGTGCCTTATTTTGGACAATTTTATAAACTTGATTTAATTGAGACATTTTCATGGTCTTGGAACTGTGAACTTGCAACTTAATAAATTCCCCCTTATAAAAGACATTGTTTGTGATATATCACATACTGGCAGGTTCTGAACTAAAGCACCTCTAAAAGAGAAAGCATTTTGGAGATAGTGACAGAACCATGAGACCCATGAGATCCCACACAGCCAGAGACCTCTGGAGCTGAAGAGGGAAAACACCCCTGGGGGAGCTTTATGAAACAAGAGACCTGGAGAGAAAGCAAGCAGATGTCACCATGTTCACCATGTGCCTTTTCAGTTGAGGGAGAATCCCTGATGTTAATCAGCCCTTCTTGAGTGAAAATAACCACTTGTTGGTGCCTTAATTTGGAATTATTATAGACATGCTTTAATTGGAACTTTTCATGGCCTTAGAACTGTAAACTTACAACTCATTAAATTCTTCTTTTAAAAGCCATTCTGTTTCTGATGTATCACATTGCAGCAGCTAAGAAACTAGGACACCACGTAAGACTAAGCTTGGAGTACTCAACTGTCACTATGGAGGTGAGCAGGCAGTGGTATGATATATTTAAGATATTGAATGAGAAAGACCCCCAGCCAAGATTTCTGTACCCAACCAAATTTTCCTTCCAATTGAGGGGGAGATTAAAATTTTCACAGACACATAAATGCTGAAAGAAGTTGTCAATAAGAGACCAGTCATACAACAAATATTAAAAGGGAGTTCTGTTGACTGAACAAAAAAGACAGAAGAGGGAGGTCAGGAGGAGGACACAGAATTTAAGAGTACAAGTAAGGATAACTTAAAGGATAAAAAGAGAAAGAGGTAAAATAGTATATAGGTCTGACAAATAAAATGCAAAGATAAGATGGTGGATAGAAGAAATGCCTATACAGTAATGACTTTGAATTTTAGTGCACTAACCTTTACCAATTAAATGATACAGATTGGCAGAATGGATTAAGAAACATAATCTGGTTATGTGTTGCTTAAAGGAGATGCATCTTAGGCACAGGGATACAAATAGATTGAAAGTGAAAGGACATAAAAAGATGTTCCATGCAAGCTGTAACTAAAAGAAAGCAGGAGTAGCTATACTTACATCAGACAAAAGAGACTTTAAATGTAAAGACATCAGAACAGGCAAAGAAGGACACTATATGTTAATAAAAGGCACAATTCACCAAGAAGAAATAACAATCATAAGTGTTTATGTTCCTAACCAAGGTGCTCCAAACTATGAGACAAACATTGGCAATGCTGAAGGGAGGAGTAGATGATTCAACAATAACAGTAGGAGACTTCCACACACCACCCTCTCTATAGATAGAACAACCAGACAGAGGATCAGCAAGGAAATAAACAGCTCAAACAATTTGATAAAAGTATTGGATCTAACATACATATATAGGTCATTACATGCCAAAACAGCAAGATATACATTCTTCTCTACTGCTCATTGAACATTGTTCTAGTTTGCTTGCTGCCAGAATGCAATATAACAGAAGCAGAATGGTTTTTAAAAAGATCAATTTAATAAGTTGCTAGTTTACAGTTCTGAGGCTGTGAAATTGTCCAAGTTGAAACAAGTCTATAGAAATGGCCAATCCAAAGCATCCAGGGAAAGATAACTTGTTCAATAAGTCTGATGACATTCAGCATTTCTCTCTCAGCCAGAAGAGCATATGGTGAACATGGCACATCTGCTCGCTTTCTCTTCAGGCCTCTTGCTTCATGAAGCTCCAATGGAGACATTTCCTCCTTCAGCTCTAAAGATCACAGTCTGGTGGACTCTGTTTCTTGTGACTATGTCTTTCTGAAGCTTTCTCCAAAATGCTTCCTCTCTTAAAGGATTACAGTAAACTAATCAGGTCCCACATAGAATAGGTGGAAACACATCTCTATCTAATCAAGTTTAATACCTACAATATATTGAGCCACATCTCCATGGAAACAACCTAATTAAGTTTCTAACCTATAGTACTGAATAAGGATTAGAAGAAATGGTTGCTCCCACAAGCTTGATTAAGATTAAAACATGGCTTTTCCTGGGTGCATAAATCCTTTCAAATGAGCACATTCCACCCTCTGCACCCTAAAAAAGACATGTTTTACCCATATACAAAATACATTCATTCCATCACAATATCAGAAATCCTTAAACCACTTCAGTAACAATACAAATACAGTACAAAGTTAAAACAAGTACAAAGTCAGAAACAGTACAAAATCTCAAAGTTAGCTACGGGCATGCTCTGTCTTAATGCAAAAATTCTCCCCTGGCTCTGGACTTGTAAAAACTCATAAAATTATTTGCTGCCAATATACAAAGGAGAAACAGTCACAGGATATATATGCATTTCCACAGGGAGGAATTGGAAGGGACACAGAGGTCACTGGACCCAAGCTGTTCTGAAAATCTGCAGAGCAAAGTCCAATAGATTTCAAAGTGTGAGAGTCATTTATCCTCTGGGCTTTAGAAAGTGGGAGTCCCACCCTTTCCAAGGTCCTATGCAGTGGCTGCATCTCACTGAATGCAACTTTGGGGGACATTGGGGAGGACACCTTTTTCTCAGCTCCTCACTCTCCAAACATTGGGGCCACATCTGGGCTCTCTGCTATCTCTGGGGCACATGAACAACCCTACCATGTGGTGGCAGCCAGGCTCTCACCAACCCCCAAGGAATGTGCTGAGGTAGCATGACTCTTCCACTGCAATGAGGTAGAAGGCCCATACTATACATGGAAGGCTCATCCTCTTCCTTCAGGGCAAACTCACCCTTTCCATTTATTTGGGTGGGTCCACTTTCTTGGCCTGAGGCTTCTTGAGTTGAGACTCCAGTCTCCATGGCTTTGCCTCTGAAAGTTTTCCCCTCCAATATGTCCCTTCTCTGTCCCTCTTAGTCTCAATTGGCAGTGGTTCTCTTTATACAGATCCCACAACATTCTCATTGACTTTATAAGCAGTAGTGTTGGATCATGCCCATCAGACATAAGGAGTGTCTACAAATCCTGGATAACTCTATGTCTGATCCTGACTTTCTCTGAAATGGCTGACTGGTTCCATATTTGGTTAAACCCCATGTGGAGGACTATTCTCTGGAGTCTCCCTTCCTGGAAGCTCAGAACTTTCCAGAACATCAATTTCTGGTTTCTTTGTAACTGAGTGCAGTTCTTAGCTTATCTTTTTCCTGTCACATTTCACTATAAGCTGCAAGGGGAAACCAGACTGCACTTTCCATATTTAATTTGAAAATTTCTTCTGCTAAATATTCAAGTTCATGGCTTTTAAAATCTGCCTTCCAGTCAAAACCATTAGTCAATTTTGTCAGATTATCTGCCATCTAAAACAAGTTTGTAATAACACATGATTCATTTCTGTCTAGTACCTTGCCAGAGGCATCCCTAGAGTCCACATTTCCACCAACAGTCTCTTCAAAGCATTCCAGACTTTCTCTATCAAGTTCCTCACAACTCCAATATCTTCTCCTTATCCATTTAAAAGGCCGGCCCAATATGTTTGGTATTTGCAAACTGCAAGAGCACCCCACTTCTCCAGTATGAAAATCTGTTCTAGTTTACAAACTGGTGGAATGGAATATATCAGAAATGGAATGGCTTTTAGAAAGGGGAATTTAGTAAGTTTCTAGTTTACAATTCTAAGGCTGTGAAATTCTCCAAATTAAAAGAAATCAATAGAAATGGCTTATCCAACTCATCCAGGGAAAAATACCTTAGTTCAACAATGTGAATGACAGTCAGCATTTCTCTCTCAGCTGGAAAGGCATATGACAAACACGATGGATTCTGCTAGCTTTCTCTACAGGCCTTTTGCTTAATGAACCTCCCCTGGAGTCATTTTCCTTCTTCAGTTCCAAAGGTGGACTCTCCACTTCTTGTGGCTATGTTCTTCTAAAGCTTTTTCCAAAATGCTTTCTCTTTTAAAGGATTCCATGTAGAGTAGGTGGAGAGATGTCTCTATTTAATCAAGTTTAAAACCCACAATTGATTGAATCATATTTCCATGGAGATAACCTAAGCAAGTTTATGCCATAAAGTACTGAATAGGGATGAGAAAAAAGGTTGCTCCCACAAAATGATTAGGATTAAAACATGGCTTTTCTCATATATGTAAATCCTTTCAAGTCAACACAAACATTCTCCAGGACAGATCATATGCTAGAATACAAAACAGGCCTTCATGCATTTCAAAACCTTGAAATTATCCAAAACACTTTCTCTGACAACAATGGTATGAAGCTGGAAATCAATAACCACCAAAGGATGAGAACTTTCACAAATATATGTAGATTAAATAACATGCTCTTAATCGGTGGGTCAAAGAAGAAATTGCTTAAGAAATCAGTAGTTCTCTGAAGATAAATGAAAATGAGATTACAACACATCAGAATTTATGGGAGGTGGCAAAGGCTGTGTTAAGAGGGAAATTTGTTGTTCTAAATCCCAAAATGTAAAGGAAGAATGAGCGAAAATTGAGCACTTAACTGCTCACCTCGAGGAACTTGAAAAAGAACAGCAAACTAATCCCAAAGCAAATAGAAGAGAAATAACAAAGATTAAAGCAGAGTTAAATGAATGGGAGGAAAAAAAGAACAACAGAAAGAATCGATAAAACCAAAAATTGGTTCTTGAGAAAATAAAATCAATGGACCACTAGCAAGGCTGCCAAAGGAAAAAAACAGAGAATGCAAATAAACAAAATTAGAAATGAGAGGGAGGTCATTAACACAGACCCAGAAGATATAAAAGAAATCATAAGGGAATCTATGAACAACTATATGCCAACGAACTAGACAACTTAAGTGAAATGGACAAATTTCTGGAAACACACTGTAATGGTCAGGTTCATGTGTCAAACTGACCAGGTGATAATGCTTTGTTGTCTGGTCAAGCAAGCACTGACCTATCTGTTCCTATGTAGATATTTCATGGGCTTATATCATTAGCACATTGGCTGCATCCACAGTTGATTAGATCAGCAGTCAGCTAAGGAGTACCTTCTGCAATGAGTGATGCTTAATCTAATTATCAGAAGCCTTTTAAGGAGGATTCAGTAGAGATAATCCTCTTTCTGTTCCAGCCAGGCAGCCAGTCTCTCTTGAGAATTCATTGAGGAGCTTCACTGTACCTACCAGCTCACAGCCTGCCCTACACATTTTGGAAATTTACACCCCCTTGGTTGTGTGAGACACTTTCATAAATCTTAGATCTACAGACATCTCCTGTTGGTTCTGTTTCTCTAGAGAACCCTAACTAATAAAACTTGGTAACTGGGAGTGGTTCTAGAGAAATAGAATCTTTAAAAGGCTATTTACAATTGGTTTACTTCTCTGACCAGACTCAGGCACTAATGTCTCTGTTCCCATAATAGTATGGTAGTGACAGTGCATGGTGTGAGTTGGCAAATGAGATACTCAAAATATCACCATTAGATTCTGCTGATTTTACATTTATATGAGGCAAGTCTCTGGGTAGGAGTGTTTTTGAGACCTTTACATACTTTTGTGGAATTAAAAGATATAATGAGGTCGGCTGGTTGTTAGATATGTTGAATACAGTAACGAGGGAAAGGGACGAGCTGAAAGTCTTTGAATTTGCAGCTTAAGGGCCAAATGAAAGATGTAAAGTTTTCTATAAGTGCCCTAAATGAAAAATCTTATTAACTGTAGCTGCAGACTTTAGATCTCTGAAAATCAGACCTAGAGTCTCATTGTTAGAGTAGGAGCTTTACAACATAAACTTAAATCTCAACATTTCAAGGAGTGTGCTGTTAAAGTGAGGGCATTTATTGTAAAGGAGTGGGATCCTTAAAAATGGGAAAATGACATATGGATTGATAATGATGGCAGCAGAGACGTAGACACCCTATATTGTGCTGAGTCTTTTCCAGATACACCTGTAATGGCCTTTCTTGAGGACATTGCAACCCCACTGCCAGCCTGTCCTGAGGAAAGAAGTTCATGATGTCCAGTCCATCCTGAAGAGTGAGCCATCAAACCTACTCCTGAAGAGAGTAACCATTCAGTGCTTGCAAGGAATATAACTACCTCCCATGGTGAAATAGCCCTTGCTCCTCTCCCTGGAGTGGTTAATCCTGTTAAACCAGATGAAACTGCAAAGGAATACCCTGAGGTAAATGGCTTGATAGATACTTCTAATTCTTTTCGTGGCCCACACCCACCACCCCTATTTTCTTCCAGACCTGTATAACTAGACTAAAGTCAAAACAGGCCACAACAGGTGAAGTACAAAGTGTTATGTATGAGGAGGTAAACTACACTCCAACTGCATGATTTTTTCAATTTTTATAGGTAGATATCAGGTGAATATATGTTGGAATGGATTTTAGGGGTGTGGGATAATGATGGAAGAAACATAACTTTGGACCAGGGTGAATTTATCGATATGGGCCCACTAAAAAGAGATTCTGCATTCAGTGTTATAGCTTGAGGGGTTAGAAAGAGCATTAACAGTTTGTTTGGGTGGTTGGCTGAAATATGGAACAAAAGATGGCCAACATTACTTGAGGCTGAAATACCAGAACTGCTCTGGTTTAATGTAGATGAATGGATACAGAGACTAAAATAGATTGGAATGTTAGAATGGATTTATCATGGAAGGTCTGCTCACACACCCCGGGAATATCCAGAGGACACAGCTTTTACCAGAACTGTGAGAAATATATTTGTGAGACTAGTCTCATCATTCTTGAAGGGTTCTGTGGTTGCCCTTCTCTATAGGTCAGATATTACTGTGGGAACTGCTGTCACTTAGCTGGCATCCTTAAATACAATGGGTGTGATCAGATCCCAAATGAACAGAAGCCAGGTGGCAGCACTTAATCACCAAAGACAAGGTAGATGTGGCTGTAATAATGGACAGTAGACTCAAATTAGGAATCCAAATAATCTGACTTGCAGAGACTTCTGGCACTGGATAGTAGATCATGGGGTACATAGAAGTATAATAATGGGGAGTCTAATACATTCTTGTTTGAGCTGTGTAAGCAGAAGAGTTCTAGATCAACTGAACAGAAGTCTAACCTGAGTTATGAACAGAAAGAGTCCTGCCCCTTAATCAATTTCTAGACTGAAACAGTTTACAGATCCAGAGCCCCTTGAATGAAAGGAAGGTCAGGTCCCTTTGCAGAAATACCCTGCTAACTGCCACAAATTTATGCAGTTAACCTTCCTACCAGCCTTCCCGAAGGAGACTTAAGGTGTTTGACCAGGGTAACTGTGCACTGGGGAAAAGGAAATGATATTAGAAAGTGTTAGACACTGGTTAATAAGTGGCATTAATTCCAGGGAACCCAAAATATCACCCTGGTCCACATATCAGAGTAAGGACTTATAAAAGTCAGGTGATCAATGGAGCTGCAACCCATGTCCATCCCACAGTGGATAGAGTTATTTTATGTAGTTAAATTATGTAATTATTTCCCCATTTCAAGAATGTATAATTGTAATAGACAACCTGAGAAGCTGGCAGAATTCCCACATTGACTCTTTGACTCATGAAGTAAGAGCTATTATGGTAGGAAAGGCCAACTGGAAGCCATTAGAAGTGTATCTACATAGCAAAATAATACATCAGAACCAATACTGGATTCCTGGAGGGATTGTAGAGGTTAGTGACATTCTTAAGGACTTGAAGGGTGTAGGGATGTTGATTGTCAGCACACACACATTCTATTCTCCTACGTGGCCAGTGCAGCAAACAGATGTGTTTTGGAGGATGCTGGTGGATTAAAACAAATTCAACCAGGTGGTGACTTCAGTTGCAGTTGCTCTTCCAGATGTGGTACCATTACTTCAGCAAATCTACACATTCCCTGGTACCTGGTATGCTGCTATTGATCTGGCAAATGCCTTTCTCTCAATACCTGTTAGTAAGAACCACCAGAAACAGTTTGCATTCAACTGGTAAGGTCAGAAGTATTCCTTCACTTCCTACTCAGGAGTATATCCTGTTCTACAGGAAGCTATGTATGGTCTTCATCCAGCCTATGATGCTGTTTCTCCGATAACCAGGTTTCATGGGTCCAGGAATCAAAGGGTCAATATGAGAGTTGCATTTCTCATTATTACCCTTGGTGATCGACAAGAAATTTTTTGCATCCTGTCCCTGAAACTTGAGCTCTATTGGTCTACAGGTTTTAGTTACCTAAAGGGGCATACTCCCACCAGAGACAACAATGATTACCAATGGCTCAGTAACTTCAGGAATAAAGATTTGGGTCACCCCACAAGACAAAAAACCATGTCCAGGTGAGGTGCTTGTTGAGGATAAAGGAAACATGATATGGGTAGTGGAAAATGGTTGTGATAAATATGAACTACAACCATGTGATTGGTTAAAGAAATGAGCCCTGTAATGGCATTGATATTTCTTCCTTGCTTTGTAATTAGTATCTATGTATTAATACATAAAGCAAATATCTTTGTTTTTCTCTCTATTTTATCCCCTTATCATATGATACAAGTTGTTTTGTTCATTATAGCATTTAAGTTGGGGGATCTAAAGATTAAGAGTGAATATTACACAAAGACTTCCACACTATTCTGGAGAGATTTAATGTGTTTCCAGTTGTATGTAGGACAGTTGATATTGTTTGGCCTGGGAAAAATGTGTCTGTTAGTCTTTTCTATTTAGAGATTAAGTACGGTTTAAGGTGGTGTGTATAGCTGTCAAGGTGACAAGGTGTCAATTGTCATGGTCAGGTTAATGTGTCAAGATGGTCAGATGATAATGCCAAATTATCTATTCAAGCAAGCAGTGGCCAGTCTATTGCTAAGAGGACATTTCATGGACTATATTATGAGAACATTGGCTACACCCACAGCTGATTACATCTTGCAGTCAGCTAAAGAGAATGTCTTCTGCAATGATGATGCTTTATCTAATCATCTACTTAAAAGTAAGTTTTTACTTCAATCTCAACTTTTTGCTTCAGCCAGCCTGAGAGTTCATTGAGTTCCTTCATTGGAGTTGCTCACTCATATCCTGTTCTGTAGATTTTGAACACTTAAATCCCCACAGTTGCATGAGACACTTTTATAAATCTCATATTTATAGATATCTTCTTTTGGCTCTGTTTCTCTAGAGAATCCTAACTAATACACATACGTGAGCAATCTACACTGACTCAAGAAAAAATAGATGATCTCAGTAAACCAGTCACAATAAAGAGATCAAAATCAGTCATCAAAATCTTCCTACAAACCAAATTTTCACAAGGTAATTTTATTAAATATTACAAAAATATATAATACCAATCCTGCTCAAAGTTTTCCAAAAATTTGAGGAAAAAAGAACTCATTTTGTGATGCTAACATCACTTTAATGCCAAAACTGGGTAAAGTTGCTATAAGAAAAAAAAAGTACAGGCCAATCTACCTAATAAACATATATGAAAAAATTTTCAACAAAATGCAGTAAATAGAATACAAGAAAGCATTAAAAGAATTGTACACCATGATCAAGTGGGATTTATACCAGGAATGTACATTAACAAATCAAAACGGGAAAAAATCACATGATCATCTCGGTTGATGCTGAAAAAGCACTTGACAATATTCAACATCCTTTTGTAGTAAAAACATTTCAAAAGATAGGAATCAAAGGTAACTTCCTCAATAAAGGGAATATATGTCAAACACATAGCCAACATTGTACTCAGTGGAGAAGGTCTGAAATCTTTTTCCTAAGATTTTGAATGATACAAGGATGCCCTCTGTCACCACTATTATCCAAAATTGTACTAGAAATTGTAGCTAGAACAATTAGGCAGTAAAAAGAAATAGCAGACGTCAAAATTGGAAAGGAAGAAGTAAAACTTTCATTATTTGCAGTTGACATGATACTATACTTGGAAAATCCTGAGAAAGCTACATCAAAGTTACTTGAGCTAATAATCAAATTCAACAAGGTGGTGGTAAATAAAGATAATGTGCAAAAATCAATAATGTTTCTATATACATGTAATGACCTAATTGAGGAGTTAATTAAGGAAAATATTCCATTCAAAATAACAACTGAAAGAATCAAGTATCTAGAAATGAACTTAACTAGGGATGTAAAGAACTTATACACAGAAAATTGCATAACATTGCTAAAAGAAATCAAAGAAGATCTGAACAGGTGGAAGGACATTCCCTGCTCATGGATAGGATGGTTAAGTGTGGTTAAGAAGACAATTCTACCCTAATTGATCAACAGGTTCAATGCAGTAGAAATCAAAATTCCAACAAACTGCTTTGATGACTTTGAAAAGCTAATTACCATATTCATTTGGAAGGGAAAGAGACCCTGGATAGCCTAAAACATCCTAAAAAAGAAGAACAAAGTGGGAGGATAAACAATTTCTGAATTCAAAACTTATAAAGTAACAGTGTTCAAAACAGCATGGTGCTAGCACAAAAATAGAAGTATTGACCAATGAAATTTAATTGAAAGCTCAGAAATAGATCACCAAATCCATTGTTAATTGATCTCAACAAGGCCACCAAACCCACTGAACTCAGACAAAATAGTCTTTTCAATAAATGGACATGGGAGAACTGGATATCAATAATCAAATGAATGAAAGAGGACCCTTAACTTTCAGGCTATACAAAAATTAAATCAAAATATGTAAAACACTTACATGTAAGAACCAGTACCAAAAAGCTCCTAGAAGAAAATGTAGGGAAATATCTTCAATAACTGTTAATAGCAAATAGCATCCTAAATTTTACACCCAAAGCACAAACAACAAAAGAAAAGATAGGTAACTGGGAACTCCTCAAAATCAAACGCTTTTGTTCCTTAAGAGTTTGTTTAAAAAGTGAAGTGGGAGCCAACTCATTGGGAAAAAATATTTGGAAATAACATAAAAAGGTTTGATATCCTGTATACATAACAAATCATACAATGCAAGAACATAAGAACAAAAGAACCCAATTATAAAATGAGCTATAAATATGAATAGGCATTTATCTGAAGATGGATAAAAAGCACATGAAGAGATGTTCATTTTCATTAGTTAAAAGGGAAATGCAGATCAAGACTACAGTGAGGTACCTCTTCACACCTGTAAGAATGGCTGCTATTAAACGAACAGGAAACTACAAATGTTGGAGAGCATGTGGAGAAGTTGAGACATTTATGCACTTCTTATATGAATGTATAATGATACAGCCACTATGGAAGACAGTTTGATGGAAAGAAAATATTGACTTGCCCTATGATCCAGCAATACCACTTTTGATATATACCCAGAAGACCTGAAAGCAGTGACACAAACAGACATTTTCCCACCAATGTTCATGGCAGCATTATTCACAATCATCAAAAGATGGAAAACATCCAAGTGCCCATCAACAGATGAGTGGATTAACAAAATGTGCTATATACATATGATGAAATACTATGCAGCAGTATGATGAAAGGACATCCTGAATCAAGTGACAAAAAGGATGAGTCTTGAGGACATAATGCTGAGTGAAATAAACCAGACACGAAATGATAGCTACTGTATGATTCCACTTTTATCATGATGGTAATGGTGAAATCAGTGGTTTATAATACAGAATATAAGAGACCCAGAGACACATGGAAACAAGAGATGGGTTAATGGTTAGCTAATATGGTTGATCTTAAATGTAAGGGAATAGACAGAAGTGAAGTCAATTTACCAGTGGGCCTACATGTAATATTGCCATACTGATGGTGAACATGATTGAAAGCGATTGTGTAGACCCATTTGTCCCACTGATTAACACTACAAATATAAATAAATTCTTACATGAGCTACTGCAGAAGTATGAATCTTGCACAAAGAGTGTATAAGTTTAGAGTATAGAGGAAAAACTGCTTTTGCATGCTATAGATTATGTTTAACAAGAAAACATCAAAAGTACAACACCTGGGGTAAATAATGAGGTAACAAGAGTGGACAAGTGTTAAGGAAACATTCAGATTTTCTAATTGGTGAGGGTATGTTTTTGGATATTTTTCTCCTGGAAAGAAAGAAATTATCTAAAATTGAGATTGTTGATGGATTGTTAACTTTTGACATTACATACAATGTTGAATTAATGGACGTGACTGAAGGATGCACTGATTAATAAGTATATTGTTGAATGATGGTGTATACATATGATAAAATATTGTACTGCTACAAAAAGAAATGAATTGGTGAGGCATGCAGCATTGCGACAGAACCTTTATGACATTTGATAAGGCATAATAAGCTAGAAACAAAAGAACAAATATTGTATGGTCTCATGTAGAAAATACTTATAAGAAAACAGGGGCCTAGATTGTAAGCTATTATAGCAGTCACATTTATTCTGGAGTGGTAATTGTTATTTCTAGAGTTTGAAAGGATGTTTATTTCTAGAGTTTGAGAGGATGTTTTATATTTGTATAACTGGATTAGATATAGGTGCAAAGCCACTCATGCCAGGATTAAGTTAATTCAGAATATAGGGGTAAGAAAGACATTGTCTGTATTATAGAAACTCACCTACTCTTTGAGATCAAAGCAATAAAGGTTTATTTTGTCCAGAAACTAAACTTTCTGTAGGACATAATCTAACTCAATTTCTCTGGATAGATCATTTAAACAATGGAATCACAGGAACCCCAGAATAAGAATGAGGGCCATTAACCTTCTAAAGCTTAATATAATGCCTGGATAAATACAAAAGAATATTATATAGTCAAAAAGTATTGGCAAAACCCCTTGAGGGATGGAAGAAAAAAATATGGGACAATTAAACTTTACCATCGGGGAAATCTCTGATACTATGTCAAATATTAGGGACATCCAAACCAATAGGCCATGTCCTTGATCTTGAGGCTTGCTCTTTTGAAGCTAATGTATGTGGTGGAGAAGTTTAGCCTACTTATATGTATGCCTAAGAGTTACTTCTGGAGGACCTATTTTGTTGCTTTGATGTGGTCTCTCTCTCCCTAGGCCCAACTCTGCAAGTGAAATCATTGCCCTATCCCGTGTAGGATATGATATTCAGGGGTGAAATTCTCCTTATGGGAGATGACTCCTATGAATGAATCTGGCCCTGGCACCATGGAATCAACAATGCTATCATGACCAAAAGGGGGAAAAGAAGTGTAGCAAATACAGTATCAGTGGCTGAGAGAGTTCAAATAGAGTAGAGACATTACTCTGGAGGTCAATCTTATGCAAGTTTCAGTTAGACGTTGCTTCCTATCATAGCTTGACAAATGTCAACCAAAACCATTGCTACCAATTCTAAAGAACATCTAGGACATTATATAAGAATCTATGAAGATTCTGTAAGGGAGGGTCAACTACTTCCACTCAAATAAGGAAGTAACTTAAGTTTTGACCTTCTGATCTGGCCCATATCCTACCCCCTCCCCAGAAACAACATATGATAATGTAGGATACAACATATCTTCACCTGTGATTGGTCAAAGATAAATGAATCATTATGATAATAGTGTATAGAAAACTTATTTTTAATTGGCTAGTTTCCAAGACTAGATTATAACTTCTAAGTAGCCAGCTAATGGAGAATTAGGGGATGGACTCTTTTGCATCAGTGACTAAGACAAAAGGACCCCATGTGCTTCCATTGTTTGTACTAATTCACTGCTTGTTCCTGTGAGGGCCCTTTCTCATGAGAAAGGGATAAAAGAGCCTCTGCTGTATTGCATGAGAGCCTGAAGAACTAAATTGAGCTGGTTAGACTGAGCTAGCAATGCTGATCTGGTAACCCAGAGTTGTAACACTAAGCTGGTAACACTTCTCCAGCAATGCTGCTCCATACAGTTCCATGCACTAGGGTAACTTTCCAGAAATCTGTGACATCCAGATGGTCCCTGGACCAGAGAAGTCTTGAAATGAAGAGGGGTCAGCCTCTCCAGAACATCAACTAATTCCATTCCCATATCCCATATTAACAACAGCCACTTCCAACATGAAAAAGTTAGAATGGGCATAGCCCAAATGCTTTTAAAGAGTGGGAAAAAGATCAAAGTTAATGGTGGAGTTACACAGAGAACATAGATTTTAACAAACAAGTATGATTGCTGAACAATTATATTTCTTTTAATCTCCAGTAACTTAGAACAGCTGGAAGTAAAAACCTAAAATTTTGGAATTGTAACTCATACCAAACTCTGAAATCTGCTCTATAACTAATTGTTTTGATGTACTTTGAAATTTATTGCTTTTTGTGTATATTGTTTTTCATAAAAAAGAAAAAAGTTAATTTTGATGATAAATACACAGATTTATGATGACGATGATATAGTGAACCATTGATTGTACACTTTGGCTGGTTACATGGTATGTGAATATATAATATATAACAACAAAAATTAAAAAGATGAAAAATTAAGCCATATGCCCTGACTACAGTTTATGATGTGTTATATAATCTCAAGGTTCAAGTTGTTTCTGAAAATATGAACCCCAAGTGGCAGGAAGAGGAAGAATGAAAATGACACTGGCTGTGTATGTCAGGGAGGTGAATTGTGGGTTTGAGTCATGATTGGGTCTGAATCATGACATCATTCCCACAAATCAGTGGACAACTTAAGCATGGAATTGCAAGTGACCACCCGGTATAGAAGCTGGCTTTCTGTAGAAGAGCATGGCATCGTTCCTCCCCTGGTCTGGGATATAGATATTTAAGAAGTTGAGAGTTTGGAGTGTCTGCACCCAGAAGAAAATAGTGAAGATGTAAGAAGTATGATGAAGTCTTCAGTAGTAGGAGGACCATTTAATTTCAATTGCTGCTATGAATTCAACCCTTCTGGAAGAGACAATACTTTGGTTATTGACCAATTTGCTCTCATACTGAGCTTCTGCAGCTTCCGAAGATGTCTTCTGAATGAATGAGCTCATCTGCCAGAAGAATTTCAGCAGCTTTAGATCCAGAAATCCATTAACTTCAGACAGGGACATCTTGATTACTTCAACAGGCACTAGAAGAACATCCAACAGAACCAGTGAGCACACTGCCTTCAGCTGGACAAGGTCTTTACCAGCCTGTTACCAAATTTATGGATATGGTCCAGAATAAAGTGTTGCAGGAAGTTTAAAGAGAGGAAATCTCTTTTCTTGATGAGCCATGACTTGAAAATTTCACAGTTGTTCAGTTCTGTGTTTGTCAGTGATTGTGGAAAGTTTGGCTATTGGGAGTTTCCTCAGGAATGCAATACATATATCCGTAGCTGGGTAGAGACACCTCTTGCTGACTCTTAATCAAATCTGGAATGTACCCCAAACTGTTCATGCCACAGATACGGTAGCTTCCTACACTCAGTTCATGGAAACCTGATCCCACAAAATTATGCCTCAAGGCACAGAACTCTACCTGAAACAGCCAAACATGCATGAAATCAAAGGCATACAAATACTCACTTTTCCCTGGGGTCAGAAAATGGGCTGAGTGACATTTAGGCCCTTTCAAAATTTCAATTCTACACTGAGACTCCAGATACACCTCCTCCCAACAGCTAGTGTGGACTCAGTGTTGTTATATGATCCTGCAATCCAGTTACTCTCTATTTACTCCAAAGAACTGAAAGCAGGGAAATGAATAGACATTTGCACACTGGAATTTATTGTGACATTATTCACAATTGCCAATGGATAGAGGTAGCCCAAGTATATATCAACTGATGAGTGGGAGGGTGCATTGTGATGTATAGATAAATAAATATTATATAGACATAAACATAGACATAGATATGATGAATACTGTGCAGATGCAGAAAGCAATGAAGTCATGCAACAAGGACAATGAAACTTGAGGACATTATGTTGAGCAAAATATTCTACAAAAGAGACAAACATTATATGGTGTCAACAATATAAACTTATTGTAATGAGCAAGCTCTGAGAACTAAATATGAGAGCATAGATTATCAGGAGATCAAAAATGGGTATATATTGGGAAATTGATGCTTAATGAGTTTGGAATGTTCATTAAGGTTTATTGTAAAGGTTCTTAGATAATACTCTCTTAGACTAGCCGCATTTATTTCTGAGTTTTAACTTTATTTCTGAATTCTGATAGCTGGACTTCTGGTGCCCATGCTAAGCAGAGAAAACGGATCATTCATTGAGCATTCTCACTCCACATTCTCTAGGTGATTACTTACTTGTGAGACTTGTGGCTGGTGTTAGGATCCCCAAAAGTTGGGTGCTATTGATGGGTCTTTCTATTGTGTTGTTACTGCTTTAGTTTACATTTAATCTCACAGTTTTATCATGGAGTTATCACCACATTTTAACCTCCAGACAGAATTCTCTATCTCAGAAACCCCTAATATTTCTAATTTTCTGGCATATCCTGAGACACACAGACTACATAGTAGTTAAGGAGTTAAGAGTTCAAAACCTGTAGTCAGATTCTGATCCACATCTTGTAGCTGTATCTCACTAGCCAGAAGAGCTTGCACAGATTATATTGCTTAAACATCTCCTATAATACAGAACACCCAAGCAGATGCTGCCACCTCTCTGAATGGAATGTCAGTGACCCATTTAATCCCAAGGCTCATTAAATATTTATTGAGACTACACCTTCAGGCACTATGACCCAGCAAGGGAAGCCTTCAGAAAGAAAGAAAGGGGGAAAGGAGTCAAGGGTAGCAAAAGGTCCTGATTCTCCCCAGGTACCCATGAAACAAAGACAAGGTCTAAAGAGATAAATGGGGCTTCTTCATGTAAAGGATTGATACTGGTTCATTACACATAACACCACAGATTGGGAAATGATACATAAAAGTGAAAATTGGTCCTCCCTTTGTGTTTTTACATGGTTATCATTGTCCCTTTTTTCACCCTGAGGCTGGGTTTCTTTTGAAGTCCTAGTCCCATGAAATCTGAAAAGTAGGGTAGGAGAAAAAGGGACTGAATGTTATATTCTTTCCTAAAGGGAAAATGGGCTTCTTCTGACACTCAATGTTCCCTACACCCTAGTGTTTGCTCATGAATCATAAGAGGGAGGAATATGAAGGGCAAGGGACTACAAAGTAGCAGTATCTCTTAGAGGGAATGATGATTTGTTTGACATGAAGCTATATTCAAATGAGGCAAGCTGCTGTTGCTCAGATTGTGTGTTTACGGGTGCTTTGGACATAATGACAGGCATGAAAACCTTCACTTTTGTGAATCTGCCAATTTCTAATTTCTGTATATGCAATATTTTTTTAACCAGGCAGCAACTCTTAGAGGGAAGCCTAATTATACAAGGATGCTTACAAAGTGAAGAGAACAGACTGTCGTGATGTCTTAGAGTTTTGAAGAGGGGTCAATGGTCACCTAAGCATTTGACTAAAGAAGTTCTCTCAGTTATCACCCTTTCCATCCTACATGAACAAAACTAAAATATCAAAATGCAGTTCTCAGAGGAAACATCATCCAATATTCTCATCTGTCCAAATATATGAGAATAAGATTTCTACAGTACCGTAGAAAGAAACTAAACTGAAAGAATAACATAAGTTAAATTTTGACTACCAAACAATATAGTTAAAAATTCGTCTGAGATGCATAGAGCCAACAATGTAATTTTACTGACCTACTCAGATGGGAATTTTATGAAAACCCAAAATCTGCTAAGACTCCAGAGAGTCACTTGTTACAGGTAGGAGAACCATACTGCTTCTCAGAAGACCAAAGCACACAGGACCGTATATTGATTATTATTAACTACCTTGCTCTTGGGTCAGTGCATATCACTTAATATGCTTCCAAAAATATTAATGAAATGAATGAAATTCTGGACAAACTAAAGGACTGTGAAACTAAAGATAAGAGAGACAAGAGCCACAAACTGATATTTGATCCAGCAAGGGGTCTGCAGGAAATCTGATTGCTGGCTGACTGACTGAATTTTTGAAAGGTAGGATCTTAGGCAGACTTATAGAAGGGTTCTCTGCAATGACCACACCCACCTAGAATTCACACCTTAGTATAACCCCTTCCCCTTGTTTGAGGGCTGGGCCTTGATAAATAGAAGAGAATACCCCAAAGGAATGGTTAATAACTTCCTATAGTGGGTTATAAAAGCATGTAGTTACTAGCTTACTAGCAGACTCTATTTTCTTCTCAAATTGTAAGCTTGGAAGAAGCAAACCTCCATATGGGAGTCTAGGTGGCAGACCAATGAGAATAACCTCTTGCCAACAAACATGGACCAAGGTCTTCAATCCATCATTTAGTTTAAGGATAAGTAAATGCTGCGAAATGCTAGATGAATGAGCTTGGAGGTGGACCGTCTGCAAACAAAGCCTTCAGAAGAGACCATAGTTCTTTGTCAAATTTCAGCTTCCTGCAAAAACCCTGTAGTTTATGTCCAAATGCTAATGCAATGATGTGCTGGTTTGAAAATATTATGTACCCCAGAAATGCCATGCTTTAATCTTGAGCCAAATTTGTGCAGACAATCATTTTTTTTCATCTTGATTCAATACTGTAGGTTGGAAACTTTGTTTTTAATTACCTCCATGGAGATTTGACACACACAATACTTGGAGAACAGAGACATTGATATTTAGAGATGCTTGAAGCCCAGCAGACATCAACATGAAATTTTAAGCAAACCAGAAACTGGGGAGAGACTAGAGAAGCCACGAAATGAGAGCCAGCCCCAGGAAAGTGAAGAAACCCCACAAGAACAGAATTTAAAAAGAAACAGAGCCCAGGAGCAAGGGACCAGCAGAGGCCCACTATGTAACTACACAGCTGAGAGGTGTTCCTGATGCCCTGGCCTTCCTTGAATTAATGTATCTTTCCTTGGATGCTGTCATGGTCAGTTTCATGTGTCAACTTGGCCAGCTGGTGGTATCTGTTTGTCTGTTTGGGCAAGTGCTGGCCTGTCTTTTGCTATGAGGACATTTCATTGAATTAAATCATGATCACATTGGCTACATCCACAGCTGATTCCATTTGTAGTCAGCCAAGGGAAATGTATTCTGCAATGAGTGATGCTTAATCTAATCACTGGAAGCCTTTTAAGGGGGATTCAAAAGAGAGGATTTTTCCTGCTTCACCTGGTGAACCTCACCTGTGGAATTTGTCCAGACACTCCATCAGAGTTGTCAGCTTCACAGCCTGCCCTATAAATTTTGTACTCTACATGCCCATGGTTTCTGAGACACTTTTATAAATATGAATATTTTCTGTTGAATCTGTTTCTCTAGAGAACCCTAACTAATACAGATGCCTTACTTTGGATATTTTTGTAGATGTAAATCTGTAAACTTTAATTTATTAAATCCCTTTTATAAAAGCTGTTCCATTTCTGGTATATTGTAATCCAGGAGCTTACAAACTAAAATAGATTTGTAATTAAACAAGTGTTTGGATAGGATACTTTGATATTAAAGCCAGGAGTGAAAAGACATGCATTTTTCTCACAATGGCATCTCAAGCCAGTAGCAAAATGCCTGCAACAGCTTCAGTGCTCAATGACTTTTTGAGAGATGAATTGTAAACAGTCTTACATTTGAATATAAAGACATATTTACTTTTATATGTAAAGACAGGCACATACAAGAGAACCCTAAAATCGAAGTTCATCATTCAAAATTCTCATTACTAAATTAATAAAAGGTACAATTTTTAAAACTTTTAGAAAACTATTTAAAGAGTAAAAGACTCTTCTTGTTTACATGGACAGGCACCAGGAATCAAACCCAGGTCTTCAGCATGGCAGATGAGAACTCTGTCTGCTGAGCCACCATGGCCCACCCTGCCCTAGGACTTTCAAACCTTTAATTTCTTTAAAAATAGTTGAAACCCAACATAATTTATCATATCAGTATTGAAACTAATTCAATCTTTTGCCTAGTATATGAGGCTTCTAGGATATTGTAGTCTTTAAGACATCAAATAAGTCTGAATTGAAGAGACCTGTGCTCTATGGTATTTTTCTTCCTTGGTGGTAAAATATGCTTATACTTGATGGATGAAAAAATGGCTTTCCATTAAATACATATTGGCAGCCTAACTATTTATACTTATGCAGAGTAGCATTGAGGACACCAACATGAGAGAATGTTGGTAGTTTTACAAGTGTTCAGCAGGACTGAACCTCTTTCTGAAGGCTCTGAGCAGCACTGGTCACAAAAATCAGAATCCACAAAACATTGAGAACTTTGGGCAAAGGCATGAAGTTTCCTTTTGGCTATTTTGGAAGAATTACAGAATGAAAAGTTATAACCGATTTTCATCACCTGAACATATAAAAATTATTTACATAATTAAAGGGACATTAGTCATTTGTAGATTAGATCTTTCTTCCTTGGTTTTCAAGTTAAAGAAGGTGCATCCTTTCATACATGACTGATGATTTTATTAACTGCATAAAGAGACACTATCAAGCTGATTTCTCAAGAGCAAGAGACACTTTGAGCTCTGAAATGTTGATAGCATTCTCAGTAATGGATTTCCATCTCTGAGTTCAGGTGAGTACTGGAAGAATTATTTCCCAGGAGAGGTGGACACATTTATTTTGTAAATGAATTTTAACCTGAAGATAATTGTGTCATCTCACTGCAGACCATCAGTGTCAGGTTTTCTGAGGGTAAGTTCCATTATTGTTGAGAAGGAATTTCACCAGGATTTAACTTATAAATAATTTTCAGAGAGGAACCTGCCTTATGTTAATATGCTGTTTTCTATTTTTCTGCAATTAGTCCCATGGAGGGGATGGAAATCAATGAAATAAATAAATAAATAGTGACAGAATGCAGGTATTGTCTGAAGATGAAATAGTTTTCTTTTCAAGAGAACTTTGCCAGAGAAGGGAAGGGATAAAATAGGTGGGTTGTCAGAAAAGGGAGAAATTAAGAGGGATTAATATTTAAACTGACAATGAAAGAAAATGAATATAAAGTGGGCATATGTGTGACATGGATTGTGAGGGGAAGAAGGATGAAAATAATATTCAGTGCAGACAGAATAACAGCTTTTCAGTGTGTTTCTGTGGTTCTGAAAAAGGGTTTCAAGGATTAATTCCTGGGTGCCCAAAGAAGCTATTAATAATTATATTTAGAAATGAGAGGAAATATAACTTTCACTTCTTTGGGGGAAGTAATTGCTTCAGTTTGCTAAAGCACGTGGAATGAAATGTACAAAAAATGGGCTTGTTTTTACAATAGGGGTTAAAAGCTTACAATTTTATAGTTCTAAGTCCATGAAAATGTACAAATTAAGTAATAAACAGAATGGTAACTTCTTGTAAGAAAAGCTCTTGGCATCCGGGGATCCTCTGTCATATGGGAAAGCACATGACTGGTGTCTGAGGTCCTTCCCTCCCAAGTTTCATTGTTTTCAGCTTCTGGCTTCAGTGAATTTCTCTCTGCATCCCATAGGTTCTCTCAATTTCTCCAGAGCTGTTCCCTCTGAGTTCTCTCTGCTTCTCTGTATCTCTGAATTTCATCTTTAGGTTTTTTCCATCCTTTGTCCTCTCATAAAGGACTCCAGTAAAGGAATTAAGACCCAAGTTGAATTGAGTTGATTACACCTCAGTCAAAATGACCTAATCAAATGGTTCAACAGGTCTGTACCTGCAGGGACGGATTAAAAGAACATGGCTTTTTCTCGGGTACATAGCAGCATCAAGTCAACATGGTAAGGTCTTCAATTCAAGATATATTTTCATTTAGGGCCCAACAAATGTTGGAAAAGTGTAAATAATCATGCCCAAACCTAAAAAATTATCATCAAAATTAGAAAAGAAAGAAAAACAATGTTATCATTAACTGAGCATTAAAGCAGAACATGATGTATTACAGATAATCCGCAAAGACCTTCAAAGACAGATAGAAGTCTTATGCTTTGTATGGGAATAAGTAGATACAACACATTTCATACATATTCTCAATTAATTTCTCATATTTTCATGACCAGAGGTAGGTTTACAATTTGGAGCCAAGAAAAAAACCCACCCCTCAAACCGACTGCCAGATGTTATGCTTATCTCTTATCAGGAAACTGGTAGAAATTTTCCCTGATTACATTTTGAAGTAATGGCTTCTGCTCTTGTGGAGACTGCATGGAGAAAATGATAACAGATATATTTAACTTTTACACACATTTCAAAATTTCATGCATTTCAAAAGAACAATGAATATTGTATTACTTACAGCTTTGGCTTCTAAGTAAATATTCAGAGATGGGAAGGAGAAGGTAATCCCTTCCCTTAAATTCAACAAGGAGAATAAAGGCTTTCTCATTTTTAAATTTGTTTTACATTTATATAACAGAAAAAAACATATAGAGGAATCAGAGATCTGGACACCATCAAGCAGAGAACTGGTGACAATCTGGCTGGTGTAAACAGCCTAACATGGAAGCCTGGGGCCCTCAGGGGTGCATGGATTAGGAGATGGAGACTAAGAAGTAAGCCAAAGCATATTCCTTGAACAGGTTTTCCAGCACAGTCCCATGACCTGCAACCCACCCCACACACCATACACCTGAACCCTGTCAGCCACCCACCCTCCCCCACTCTAAGTAACCTCATCCCACCAACATCTTGCATGCATACCTACCCCACATCTTCACCCCAAGTGCATGCACACATATCCCAGCCCAACCCACATCTGCAAAAGTGCCATCTTGCCCTGTCCCTGCCAAGCCCTACCTCCCTGTCCCTGACCCCTGCATGTGATTGCTAGTGCAAAAAGGCTGTGGATGCTTACCTCCATGCCCAGGTTACAAACATCCCTACCCTATACAGTCATGTAACACCACCCCACCCCCACTGAGCTTCATGAACAGGTACATCAGTTTATGGCCCTCCAGATCTGTGCATGTTCACAGCCCCCAGCTATGACCCTCAGCTATGAGCAAGCACTGAACTGCACAGCCAAGCCACATTGGCCTCCAGCCCATGCAGGTGCAATGCCCACCCACTGTCCTGAGATCTGTACATGTACACAAAAGCCCCATGTCCTAGACCATCACATTCAAGGGCCCTGCCACCCAGACCTGTGAACACACAGAGCCACATCCTCCTCACTTCTGGGTGCCCATGTTTATAGGCACCTACATAGTATCCCCAACTTGCACCTATACCTATGCTGCAATTTATCATCACACTGTTCTGCCCCACCTTACACACTGCATCCTGTTCCATACCCATCCCACAAATACAAGGCTTTAGACTACTGAAGGAAGTCATCTCCCAAAGTAAACCAATCAAGATATTTATATGTCTTGAAGACAGCAGATCACTGAACATATCATGATGCAGACAGATATAGCCCAGCTTAATGACCAAACTAAAACACCAGAGAGACACAGACATTGGAGCAACTAATCAAAGATGTTCATATAACACTACTAAATAAAATAAATGGGATGACTAATGACATAAAGAGATCAAGAAGACACTAGAGGGTGGGCCACGGTGGCTCAGCAGCAGAGGCAGAGTTCTCACCTGCCATGCTGGAGACCCAGGTTCGATTCCCAGTGCCTGCCAATGCAAAAAAGAAAAAGAAAGAAAGAGAAAAGAAGACACTAGAAGAGCATAAAGAGAAATTTGAAAGAATAAAAAGAAAAATAGCAGATATCACAGAGAACAAAGATGCTGCAGACCAAATAAAAACATACTAGATGAATAAACTTGGAGAATTTCATTGGTTACAGAGACCATCAGGAGATAGAAATAAGGTAAGATAATTGGGTAATTGGAGATGAAGGGATGCAGACTCTGCAACAAGACTGAATGTAAAAACTCAGAAATGGACACCACAATATTACCTAACTGAAATACAATTATGTTAAACCACTGAATGAAGCTGAATGTGAGAATGATAGAGGGAGGAGGCTGGGGGCACAAATGAAATCAGAAGGAAAAATAGATGATAAAGACTGAGACGGTATAATCTAGGAATGCCTAGAGTGTATAATGATACTGACTAAATGTGCAAATTTAAAAAATGTTTTTGCATGAGGAAGAACAAAGGAATGTTATTACTGCAGGGTGCTGAAAATAAATGGTAATTAACATTTTAAAATTTTACCTTATGTGTGTAAAGGAAAAAATGTTTATTTGGTACAAAATTTATATTTTGACTAATGCATTTCCTAATATAACTTATGTAGACAGCTTAATTGAACACCATAAGTACATGGAACCTTGAGTAGGACATAAGATTTTGTTCGTTTATCCAGAGTGATGTCCTGATAAATCCCTGAGTGATTTGAACAGTGAATAAAAAGTATTTGCTATGTCCCCTGGGGAGGAATGGTGAGAACGGAGGAAATCTCAACTTCCTCAAGTTGAATTCCTGATATTCCCTTAAGCAGTGCAGACAACCAAAGCTATAGGCTGAGCCCCCAATGTTGGGGTTTATTCATATGAAACTTAACCCCACAAAGAATAGGTCAAGTCTACTTAAAATTAGTCCTAACAGTCACCCCCAAGAGAACCTCTTTCGTTGTTCTGATGTGGCCTTTCTCTCTCTAGCCCACACAGCAAGCAAACTCACCACCCTCCCCCGTCTATGTGGGACATGCCTTCCAGGGATGTGGGCCTTCTTGGCAACATAGGACAGAAATTCTGGAATGAGCTGAGACTCAGCATCAGAGGATTGAGAAAACCTTCTTGACCAAAAGGAGGAAGAGTGAAATGAGACAAAATAAAATGTCAACGGCTGAGAGATTCCAAACAGAGTCAAGAGGTTATCCTGGAGGTTATTCTTATGCATTAAATGGATATCACCTTGTTAGTCAAGATGTAGTAGAGAGGCTGGAGGGAACTCCCTGAAAATGTGGAGCTGTGCTCCAGTATCCATGTTTCTTGAAGACAATTGTATAATGATATAGCTTTCACAATGTGACTGTGTGATTGTGAAAACCTTGTGTCCGATGCCCCTTTTGTCTACCTTATCAACAGATGAGTAAAACATATGGAATAAAGATTAATAATAGGAGGAACCAATGTTAAAATAAATTTATATTGAAATGCTGGTGATTGGTGAGGGGAGGAGTGGGGGTTATGGTATGTATGAATTTCTTTCTGTTTTCTTTTTATTTCTTTTTCTGAACAGATGCAAATGTTCCAAGAAATTATCATGATGATGAATATGCAACTATATGATGATATTGTGAATTACTGATTATATATGTTGAACGGAATGATCAAAAGTTCCAATGTTTGCGTTTGTTTGGTATTTTTTGGCATTTTAAAAAAAAATTTAAAATTAATAAAATAAATAAATAAATAACAGTTTTTCTTCATCAAAAATAAAACATACTAGAAGAATAAGCAAGCTAGAAAACAAATACTCAAAACAGCAAATGGCAAAAAAGATGGAAAAATTTTAATTGGATCTCAGGGAATTGATGGACAAAACAAAGTTCACAGATATAAGAATCATTGGTGTTCCAGAAGAAGAGAAGAGTAAAGTGCTAGCAAGGTTAATGAGGTGGTCATGGGGGGAAACTTTCCCATCCTTATAAGGGACATAAATATGCAAGTCAAAGAACTTCAACAAACTTCAAATAGATTAAATCCAAATGGGTCTTCTCCAAGATATATACTAATCAGTCTGTCAAATGCTGATGAGAAGCAGAAAATTCTGACAGTTGCAACAGAAAAACAGTCTACTACCTACAAAGGTAACCACATAATATTGAGTTCAGACTACTCAACTGGCACTATGGCAGTGGGAAACCAATGGTATGATATCTTTAAGATCCTGAAGGGGAAACCCTTCCAGCCAAGACTTTTGTACCCGGCCACATTGTTCTTCAAAGCTGAAGGAGCGGTTCACCACTGGATGGACCTTGGGGTGGGGGAAGTGATCACCCACTGCAGTGTGGGAAATGTCACTCACAGTCATGGTGCCTGGCAGGTCCATCATTACTATATGGCCTATATCTGCTATATGCTGGTCAGCCCTCCAATTTCCCTGGCAGAGACCCATTGGCAGCTGCCCTGGTGGAGCAGCTCCCATTGAAGCAGACACCTTGTTGAGCAGGGCAGAAGGAGGGGGAGACTCGAATATGCTGTGTGCTGGCCAAATTCAGTAAGTGCAAGTCATGGTCTCCATGTGCTGGGGAGGAGTAAGGGCAGACAAGATAACTCCTTATCTGTCTAGGTCTTTATTTTTATTTATTTAACTTTATTTTTTCTTAATATTCTTTTTTATTTCCACCTTTGAAAACATATCCTTTCTCTGTATTTTTATTAGTAATATAATTGTTCATTATTTATTAAAGTTTTTATAGATATTTTATATTATATTTTTATTTATTTTCTATTTGTTACTTCATGTATTACCTTATTTTTACATTTATTTATTTTTGTTATTACTATTGTTCCTTTTCTCTTAAATTTTCTCTCCCTCTGGTGAGCACAAGCCTGACTTCACTCCCGGTAAGTCCTGGGGTGTATCCTTTTTATTCTGGTGCCCTATAACTGTTGAGGTGTATTTTGCTGTCATTCTTATTTTTGTGTTTCATATTTTTATTATATTATTATCTTACTTTATTATTAGTATCTCTTTTTTCTTTTCTCGATCGTGTGTGTGTGTGTGGGTGTGTGCGTGTGTGCACATAGGATAGGAGTTCAGCTTGGGTCTCCTGCATGGCGGGCAGCCATTCTGCTACTGGAGTACCCCTGCTCTGTGGCTTACCTTGTAATAGACCCTTAAGTTGAATTGTACCCGCTACATGAAATCTGGACCTTGATTTAGCAGAGAATAACTGACAAAGTGCAAAAGGAAACATTCAGACAAAACTAAGTAAATACAAAACTTTAGAAGATGAAGGAAACCAACTTGCAATATAACCACAAGATAATCAAATGCCCTGAAGACAATGGAAAATCACAAAGCACATGAAGATCCAAGCAGAAATGGCCCACACAAATGACCAAATCAAAATTCCAGAGGGGACACAAAATATGGAAAAACTACTCAAGGATATTTATAAAGAAATACAGGATATCAGGAAGACTCAAGAAGAACACGAAGAAGAATTTGGGAGGTTAAATAGAAAAATAGCAGATCTCACGGAAATGAAAGATACAGTAGACCAAATAAAAAATATATTGGAGACACATGATAGCAGATTCAAAGGAGCAGAAGGAAGAATAAGTGAATTAGAAGGTAGATCAATAGAACTAGAGTGCACAAAAGAACAAATAGCAAGAATGATGGAAAAATGCAATTGGCTTGTATGGAAATGGACAACTAGAGGTGCAAAAATGAAAGTTAGCTGAAGATATAATTGCAGAAAACTTCCCAACCCTTATAAAAGTTATGAATATGCAATCAAAGGGACCCAGTGAACTACAAATAGAACAAAGCCCAACAAGCCCCCTCTCAGACCCAAAATAATCAGACTGTCAGATGTTGAAGAGAAACAGAAAGTTATGAAAGCAGCATAAGAAGGGCAATCTACTACATATAAGAGAAAATACATTCAGACTACTCATCAAGCATCATTGAAGCAAGAAGGTAGGGGGTATGATATTTTTAAGTTACTGAATGAGAAAGGCTTTCAAACAAAAATTCTTTATCCAGCCAAGTTATCCTTCAAATTGAGGGAGAGATTAAAATCTTCAAAGCTAAAGAAAGATTGGGGAAACTAGTCAACAAGAGAGATGCTTTACAAGAAATACTAAAGGGAGCCCTGTCAGCTGATAAAAAAAGATAGGAAAGGGAGGTCTGGAGGAAGGCACAGAATTGAATATGAGTAAAGGTAATTTAAATGAAAAGAGAGAGAAAAGGAAAATAATATACAGATCTGACAAATAAAACTAAAGGACAAGATGGTAGAATGAAGAACTGCTTTTACAGTAATTATTTCGAATGTTAATAAATAAACTCACCAATTAAAAGATGCAGACTGACAGAATGGATAAAAAAACAAAATCCATCTATATGCTATTTACAAGAGACACATCTTAGACTCATGGACCAGTTAGATTGAAAGTGAAAAGATGGAAAATATCTATGCAAGCTGTAACCAAAAGAAAGCAGGAGTAGCTATACTAATATCAGACAAAGTAGACTTTAAATGTAAAAATATCATAAGAGTCAAAGAAAGGCACTACGTATTAATAAAAGGGACAATTCACCAGGAAGAAATAAAAATCATAAATGTGTGTGCTCCCATTCAAGGAGATCCAATGTACATAACACATATACTGAAAAAACTGTATGGAGCTATATACATAGCAACAGTAACAGTGGGAGACTTCAATCCACCACTCTCCATTATAGAAAGAACAATGACACAGAATATAAACAAGGAAATGGAGAACTTAAACAATAAGATAAATGAATTAGATCTAATAAACAAATATAAATCATTACATCCAAAACACCAGGATACACATTCTTCTCTAGTGCACATGGAACTTTCTAAAGGATAGATCATATACTGGGATACAAACTGAATCTCTATAAATTTAGTAAGGTTGAAATTATCCAAAAATCTTTATCTGATGACAATGGAATAAAGTTGGAAATTAATAATCAAGAACCAGAGCTTTCACAATTATATAGAGATTAAACAGCACACATTAAATAATCAGTGCATCAAGGAAGAAATTGCTGAGAAATCAGTAAATATATGAGATGAATGATAATGAGAATACAACATGTTAAAACTTATGGGAGGAGACAAAGGCAGTGCTGAAAGGGAAATTTATTGCCCTAAATCACTAAATTAAAAAACAAGAATGAGAAAAACTTGAGAACTTAACTGGTCACCTGGAGAATTTAGAAAAAGAGCAGCAAACTAACCCCAAAGCAAATAAAAGAAGAGAAATAATAAAGACTAAAGCAGTAATTAATAAATAAACTGGGGAACAATAAAACAATAGAAAGAATCAACAAAATTGAAAGTTAGTTCTTTGAGAAAATTAATAAAATTGATGATACACTAGGTAGACTAACAAAGAAGAAAATAAAGAGGACACAAATAAATAAAACTAGAAATGAGAGGGGGGTTGTTACCACAATTCATGAAGAATTTAAAAAATCATAAGAGAATATTATGAACAACTATATACCACAAATTAGATAATTTAGATGAAATGGACAAATTCCTAGAAACACACGAATTACCTATATTGACTTGAGAAGAATAGAAGGTCTCAGGAAACCAATTAAAAATAAAGATATCAATCAGTCATCAAAAATCTTCCACACAAAAAAACCCCAGGACTTGATGGCTTTACAGGAGAATTTTATGAAGCTTTCCAAAAAGAATTGACACCAATCCTGCTCAAACTCTTCTGAAAAGTTGAAGAAATAGAAACACTACCTAACTCATTTTATGAAACTAACACCACTCTAATACCAAATTGAATAAAGATGATACAAGAAAAGAAAACTACGGACCAATCTTCCTAATGAATATAGACGCAAAACTTCTTAACACAATACTAGCAATTTTAAAAGAATTAAATTTAAATTTAATTCAATTTTAATTAAAAGAATTATACATCATGATCAATTGGGATTCATACCAGGAATGCAAGCGTGGTTCAACATAAGAAAATCAATCAATGTAATACAGCACATGAACAAACTGAAAGGGAAAAATCACATGACCATATCAATTGATGCTGAAAAAAAAGCATTTGACAAAATCCAGCATCCTTTCCTAGTAAAAACACTTCAAAAGTTAAGCATCAGGGCGGCTGCCATGGCTCAGCAGGCAGAGCTCTGACCTGCCGTGCTGGAGGTCTGGAGTTCGATCCCTGGTGCCTCCTGCCCATATGCAAATTTTAAAAAAAGTTAGTCATCAAAGGAAACTTTATCAATGTCATAAAGTGCAAATATGAAAACCCACATAGCCAGTACCATACTTAATGGTGACAGATTGAAAGCATTCCCCTTGAGATCGGGGGTGAGACAAGGATGTCCATTGTCACCACTATTATTCAACATTGTATTAGATGTACCCAATGGAACAATTGGACAGGAGGATGAAATAAAAGGCATCCAACTAGGAAGGAAAGAGGTAAGGCTTTTGCTGTTTGTGGGTGACATGATCCTATACTTAGAAAACACTGAGAAATCCACAGTGAAACTATTTGAGCTGGTAAACAAATTCAGTGAAGTGGCAGGACACAGGATTGATGTGTAAGGAACAGTGATGATTCTGTGCACAAGTGGTGACCTATCTGAGGTGACAACTAAGGAAAAATCCATTCAGAATAGAGACTGGAAGAGTTAGGTATTTGGAAATAAGCCTACCAGGGATGTCAAGGACTTATACACAGGAAATTACAAAAAGTTGCTAAAAGAAGTAGAGAATGACCTATGTGGATGAAAAGATATTCCATGCTCATGGATAGGAAAGTTGAATATTGTTTAGATGTTAATTTTGCCCAGGTTGATCTGCAAGTTCAATGTAATGCCAATAGAAATCCCAACAACCTACTTGGAAAAACTGGTTAGCAAATTTGTATGGAAAGTAAAGAGACCTCAGACAGCTAGGGATATCCTAAAAAAGGAGAGTGAACTGGACAATCTATGACTTCCTTACTTGAAAGCTTACTATAAAGCCACTCTGGTCAAAAGAGCATGGTACTGGCACAAAAACAGAAGGACTGATCAGTAGAATAGAATCGAGAGTGCAGAGATTGACTAATAAATTTATGGACATTTGATCTTCGATAAGACCTCCAAATCCACTGAGTAGGGACAGATAGTCATTTCAATAAATTGGCATGGGAGAACTGGATTTCAGTAGCCAAAAGAATGAAAGAGGACCCCTACCTTACACCCTATACTAAAATTAATTCAAAATGGATCAAAGAACTAATTGTGAGTTCTCTTGATCTTGTCATAAAGTGCAAATGTGAAAAACGTAAAACTTCTTGAAACAAATATAAGGAAACATCTTCAAGATCTAGTAATAGGAAGTAGCATTTAAATTTTACACCTGAAGCACAAGCTGTGAAAGAAAAATAGATAAAAGGGAACTCCTTAAATTAAGAGATTCTGTGCCTCAAAGAACTTTGTTAAAAAGGGAAGAGGCAGCCTAAATGGGAGAAAATATTTGGAAACCACATATCAAATAAAGGCTTGATATTCTATGTACATAAAGAAAATACAGCTCACCAACAAAAGAGCAAAGAACCCAATTATAAAATGGGCAGAGGAAATTAATAGGCACTTTTCTGAAGAGCAAATAGAGAGGGCTAAAAAGCACATGAAGAGCTGTTCCTCTTCATTGGCTATAAGGGAAATATAAATTAAGACAACAATGAGATATCACCTCACACTTACAAGCATGGCTGTTCTCAAACAAATGGGAAAGTATAAATGTTGGAGAGGATGTGGAGAAATCAGAACACCTATTCACTGTTAGTGGGAATGTAAAATGGTTCAGCTGCTGTGGAAATCAGTTTGGTGGTTCCTCAATATTTATTGAGTTGCCCTATGACCCAGCAAGACCAATTCTCAGTATATACCCAGAAGAGTTGAGGGTACTGGAACGAACAGACATTTGCAAATGTTCATAGCAGGACTATTCACAATTGCCAAGAGATGGAAACCATCCAGGTGCTCATCAACAGAGGAGTGGATAAACAAAATGTGGTATTTACATATGATGGAATATTTTGCAGAATTTAGACAAAATGATGTCCCAAACCATACGACAATATGGATGAAACTTGAGGACATAAAGCAGACTGAAATAAGTCAGACACAAAAGGTCATATACTGTGTAATTCCATTATTATGACTCTGATAAAGTTTCCAGTGTTTTGGAGCAGCTAAGAGGAAAAATCTGAGTTGTGGGCATGGTAGCCCATGACAAACTCTGAGAATTGTTCTGTAGCTGTTTGTTGAAATCAGGAAAACATTTAATAACATAGTTTATTACCATAGCAATGGAGATATTTATAAGAACTTTCTACTTGAGATTTTGAGAACATTCACAGTTTTGACAGCTGATCAAATGGTATCTAAGTTAGTGTTTAATACTTAGAATTTAAGAAATTTGCTAATTGAATATGTTGATTTTTTCCAGTTGCCTTAATTTTAAATTGGTTTATGAAACTTACTGTGTGAACAGGCTTTACAGTGATTATATTTAAATATGCCTATGGTGGCACTAACTAAGATATACATTTTTGGTGGCTCTAAGTGTATTGTTTGTTTTCTTAAATTAAAAAATAACAAATAAAAACTTTGGGAAAGATTAAAATTTTCACAGGAAAACAAATCCTGAAACAACTTATCAACAAGAGACTGGCCCTACAAGAATACTA
The DNA here is from genome assembly GCA_004026745.1 of Myrmecophaga tridactyla. NCBI lineage: Eukaryota > Metazoa > Chordata > Mammalia > Pilosa > Myrmecophagidae > Myrmecophaga > Myrmecophaga tridactyla. The sequence goes on from PVIY010001207.1 coordinate 43,407, forward strand.
AAGGGAGCTCTGCTAGTTGAAAAAAAAGACAGGAGAGGAAGATCTTGAGGAGGGCACAGAATTGAACAGTACTGGTAAGGGTAATTTAAAGAATACAAAGAGAAAGTGGAAAAGAATATATAGATCTAACAAATAAAATCCAAAAGTTAAGATGGTGGATTCAAGAAAAACATTTTCAGTAATAAAATGGACTAAATGTACCATTTAAAAGATATAGATTGGAGAATGGATTAAGAAACATAATCCAGCTATATGCTGCTTGTCTAAGAAACTCATCATAGACACAAAAATCAAGTAGATTTAAAGTGAAAGCACGGGGAAACATGTTCCACACAAGTTGTAACCAAAAGAAAGCAAAAGTAATTATACTAATATTGGACAAAATAGAGTTTAAGTGTAAAGACATCATAGATAAAGAAGGACAATATATATTAGTAAAAGGTACAATTCACCAAAAAGAAATAAATGTTTATGCTCCCAATCAAAGAGCTCCAAAGTACATGAGACAGACATTGGCAAAGCTGAAGGTAGTGCTATATGTTTCATGAATAATAGTAGACTTCCATACACCAGTCTCCTCTATAGATAGAACAACCAGAAAGAAGATCAACAAGGAAATAGAGACGTTAAAGAACTTGATAAATGAATTAGACCTAACAGATAAAAATAGGTTATCACACCCCCACAATACCAGGATATACATTATTCTCTAGTGCTCATGGAACATTCTCCAGGGTAGATCATATTCTGAGGCCCAAAACAGGTCTTTATAAATTTAAAAGCATTGAACTTATTCAAAGTGCTTTCTCTGATCACAATGGACTGAAGCTGGATATCAATAACCACCAAGATAGGAACATTCCCAAATATATAGAGATTATATAACTCACAATTAAACAACCAGTGTATCAAAGAAGAATTTGTAGAGAAATCAGTAGGTATCTGGAGACAAATGGAAATGAGAATGCAACTTATCAGGATTTATAGGATGTAGCAAAGGCTATGCTGAGAGGGAAATTTATTGCCCTAAATGCCTATATTAAAAAGCATGAAAGAGCAAAAATCAAGGACTTAACTGCTCACCTGGAGGATTTTGAAAAAGAACAGCAAACTAACCCCAAAGTAAATAGCAGAAGAGAGATAACAAAGATTAAAGCATAGTTAAATGAATGGGAGAACAAAGAACAACAGAAAGAATCAATAAAACCCAATATTGTTCCTTGAGAAAATCAATAAAATTGATGGGCCACTAGCAAGACTGACAAAGAAAAAGAGAGAAAGGATGCAAATAAACAAAATCAGAGATGAGAAGGGGTGTGTTATGAAGAAATGAAAGAAATCATGAGGATACTATGAACAACTATATGCTATCAAACTAGACAACTTAGATGAAATGGACAAATTCCTGGAAGCACAAGCTACACTGACTCAGGAAGAGATAAAAGATCTCAACCAACCAATCACAAGCAAAGAGATTCAATCAGTCATCAAAAATCTTCCTACAATGTAAAGCCCAGGGCCAGATGGCTTCACAGGGGAATTTTATTAAACATTCCCAAAAGAAATAACACCAATCCTACTAAAAAATTTTTCAAAAATTTGAAGAAAAAGGAAAGTTACCTAACTAATTTTATAAAGCTAATATCACTTGTTCTGGTTTAAATTTGTGATGGACCCCAGAAAAGCCATGTCCTTTAATTTCAGTCATAATTGCTGGGCAGAAACTTGCTTAGATTATCTTCAGGGAGATGTGACTCACTCAATTGTGGGTATAAATTTGGAATAAGGGGAGATGTAACTATACCCATTCCATGTGGGTCTTGACTAGCTTACTGGAATCCTTTAAAAGGGGAAGCATTTTAGAGAAATCTTCAGAATGATGAGGGCCAGAGCCCATGCAACCAGAGACCTTTAGAGATGAAGAAGGAATATACCCCTGGAAAAGCTTCATGATTCAAGAGGCCTGGAGATAAAGCTATCAGACATCACAGGATCACCATGTGCTTTTCAGTTGAGAGTGGAACCTTGAACTTCATTGGCCTTCTTGAACCAAGGTCTTTTTCCCTGGTCTTTTTTGCCTTAGATTGAACATTTTTATAAATTTTGCTTTAATTGGGACATTTTCACAGCCTATAACTGTAAACATGCAACTTAAAAAATACCCCCTTTAAAAAGTCATTCTGTTCCTGGTATATTGCATTCTGGTAGCAAGCAAACTAGAATATCATTTTAATATCAAAACTGGGCAAAGATGTTATAAGAAAAGAAAACTATAGGCCAATCTCCATAATGTGCATAGATGCAAAAATTCTCAACAAAATATTAGCAAATTGAATCCAACAACACATTAGAGGAATTATACACCACAACTGAGTGGGGTTTATACCAGGAATGCAAGGATGGTTCAACACAAGAAACTCAATTTAATACATCATATTAAGAAATTGAAATGGGAAAATCACATGATCATCCCAATTGATGCTAAGAAAGCATTTGGCAAAATTCAACATCCTTTTCTGATTAAAAAAATACTTCAAAAGATAGGAAGCAAATGTAACTTCTTCAATATGGTGAAGGACATATATGAAAACTGATAGCCACCATCATACTCAATGGAAAAGCATTCAAAGCAGTTCTCCTAAGATCAGGAGCAGTACAAGAATGCCCACTGTCACCACTATTATTTAACATCTTCCTAGAAGTTCTAGCTAGAACAATCAGCATGACAAAAAAATAAAAGTTATCTGTTTTAGTTTGCTAGCTGCTGGAATGCAATATACCAGAAATAGAATGGTTTTTAAAAAGGGGAATTAAATAAGTTGCTACTTTACAGTTCAAAGGCTGGGAACATGTCCAATTAAAACAAATCTATAGAAATGTCCAATCAAAGGCATCCAGGGAAAGATACCTTGGTTCAAGAAGGCCGATGAAGTTCAGGGTCTCTCTCTCACAGGAGAAGGCACATGGTGAACACAGTCGTGGTTTCTCCCTCAGCTCGAAAGGCTCATGGCGAGCACAGTGTCATCTATTAGCTTTCACTCTTGGCTTCCTATTTCATGGAGCTACCCAGGAGGCGTTTTCCTTCTTCATCTCCAAAGCACTGGTGATGGACTCTCTGCTTCATGGTGCTGCAGCATTCTCTGCTCTCTCTGAATTTCTCATTGTCCAAAATGTTTCCTCTTTTATAGGACTCCAGAAACTTCTCAAGACCCACCCAAATGGGTGGAAACATGTCATCACCTAATCCATTTTAACAACCACTCTTGATTAAATCACATTTCCATGGAGCTGATCTGATTACAGTTTCAAACATACAATATTGAATAGGGATTAGAAGAAATTACTGCCTTTACAAAATGGAATTAGGATTAAAACATGGCTTTTCTAGGGTACATACATCATTTCAAACCAGCACAGCATCCAAGTTGGAAAAGATGTAAAACTTCTATTATTTGCAGATATGATACTATCCATGAAAAGCCTTAGAAAACTACAACAAAATTACTTGAACTAATAAACAAATTTAGCAAGGTAGAGGGATATAAAATTAGTGTGCAAAAATAAGCAACATTTCTATACATGAGTAATGACCTAACTGAGGAGTCAGTTAAAGAAAAACTCCATTCAAAATAGCAACTAAAAGAATAAAGCATCTAGGAATGAACTTAACTGGGGATGCAATGGATTTGAACATAGAAAACAACATAACATTGGTAAAGGAAATAAAAGAATATCAAAAAAGATGAATGACATTCTCGGCTCATGGATAAAAAGACTAAATATTACACAACAAGTAAATTATGAAGTGAAATATCAAAATTTTACAGTAGATTACAGCATAAAAATTAAAAGTATCCTTCAAATATAAATAACTTTTCAATACCACTCTCCAGAAGTAATTGTTAGCTCCTTACATAGTATTACAGATTTTTCAGGCTTATATATTTATATATTTGGCTTAAATATTCCTTCTTATATACAAATTGGATCATTATTCTCATACAGATTATGTTAGTGTTTTCTAGATAAAGGCTGTCTTGGAACATTATTTTCTCTGCTTGATCACTAAAATTATATCATGATGCATATTTGTTCAATTAGTGTGATAGCAAATTATTTAAAATATTTTAATTTTTAATTTAATGATTTAATATGTGTTCTAGATTATATATAGCATTTGTCTGTGAATTTCTTGATATATTTAAATTTTGATCTTTTTCCTTTTCTCTCATTTTTATACAAGCAAACATATGAAAAATGTTTCCCTTTGCAGTTTAGATTACCATTTCAGTTAGGGTTAGGTTATGTTTTTTTTTAATATGATCTTAAATGATCTGAAATTAGTTTTGGTATGGACTTGAGATGCTATCTTTTGATCTGAAAAATTACATATCCATCAATGAATCAATAACACCCTCAAGTGAGTTATCACATATGTATCAAGAACCTACTCATATATGCTGTGGCTGTATGGAAGGACGTCCTTAACCTCTTCCCAATTGAATTGGAGGGATAATGTACATCAAGATATGATCAATAATTACCCAAATAGTATACAAAATTTTATTTCATAGTACCTACAGTTGAGTTTCTGAGAATGTCCTGTCTCTGCCCTAGGGGAGCTCTGACTATTTTTTTTTTCACTTACATTCACTGAGATCAGAAACCTTCTAAAAAGAGGTTTATTATTTAAATAAGTTTCAGTTTTTTCCTAAGCTCTAAGAAATTTTTGTCTTCTTCTTCAAATCTTTAAGTCTTGTCAAAACATGGTGTGAATGGCAAGCCATCAGATAGGTAACCTTTTCCCTCTCTTTTAGTTCTTTCCTCCTTTCTTTTTTAATTATTAGATTCTGAATAAGCAAAAAATTCAATTTCCTTTAATTTACATATATGGATGTTGTGTCTTCTATGCAGAATTGATGAATAATCTAAGGGTGGAAACATCTTATCCTGACCCTTATATTAATGCTTTTCTATTCCATCATGTTACTCCTGCCTTACATACTCTATTCTTCCCCAAAGGTTTTGTCTAAGAACATTTTAATTTCTATCCTCAACTTAAAAGGTTTTGAAAATTGTAGTGTTTCAGTTTTCCTCAAAATCTACTACCAATCTACTCGACACCATCCTCATAACATTTTTTACTTCCTTATTCCTGAAGGTGAAAATTGAGGGATTGAGCAGGGGAATTAGTATGTTGTAAAATATTGCTACAACTTTGTTGAAGGAGAAGGCAGATGGAGGCCATGCATACACAAATATACATGGGACAAAAAAACAGAATCACAACAGCAAGGTGAAATCCACAGATGGAGAAAGCTTTCTGTCTTTCAGAGTTAGGAGTTCTCAAACAGCAAGACAATAGGAGACAAGCAATAAGGTGAAGTTTATGGTGCAGATAAACCTCCTGTTGGTGACCACCAAAAGGCCAAGAATGTGAGTAGCAGTGCAGGAAAGCTTCAAAAATGAGTATAATTTGTACTTGAGGTGATCAATGACATTGGGGTAAAAAAAAGGCAGTTGGAAAGTGTTCTAGCTTGCTAGCTGCCGGAATGCAACACACCAGAGACAGATTGGCTTTTAATAAAAGGGGATTTATTTTGTTAGTTCTTCAGAGGAAAGGCAGCTAACTTTCCACTGAAATTCTTTCTTATGTGGGAAGGCACAGGATGGTCTCTGCTGGCCTTCTCTCCAGGCCTTTGGGTTCCAATCAACTTTTCCTGGAATGATTCCTTCCTGCATCTCCAAAGGCCTGGTCTGAGCTGCAAGTGCTGAGATGAGGAATGCCAAGATGCTTTGGCTGTGCTACGTTGAGCTCTCTCATTAAGCACCAGCCAATTAAGTCAAATGTCATTCACTGCAGCAAGCCCACCTCCTAGCTGGCTGCAGATTTGATTAACAACAGATGAGGTTCACATACCATTGGCTCAAGTCCACAGCAACAGAACTAGGTGCCTTCACCTGGCCAAGTTGACAACTGAATCTAACTACTACAGAAAGTAAAGAGAATTTGTATCACAGAATGCATGAAACCCCTGTCCAGGCTACTCCCATTAGAATGCCATAGAGCTTGCAGCTAATGATAAAAGGGCAGTGCAAGGGCTTGCAAATGGCCACATAGTAGTCATAAGCCATGAGGACAATAACCACCACCCCAGCAAGGAGGAGTTTAGCAAGAAGCTGGGTCATGCAGCCCTGGAAAAAGATGGTTTTCCTATCATAGATGGAGTCCACAATCATCTTTGGGGCAATGATAGAGGAGAACCTGGCACCCAGGAAGGACAGCAAGGCCAGAAAGGAGTACATAAGGGAGCCCAGGAGTGCTGGACTGCTGACAAGGTTCACCACATTTATCAAGTTTCCCCCAATTGTTGCAATGTAACCAAAGTAAATATAATAGATATTATTTTCTGAACATTTGGACTCTGTGAAGACCCCAGAAGGCTGAACTCAGTTACAAAGCTTTGGTTTCACATGATTTCGATGGAAAGATGAAAGCTACCACAGTGAGCATGTAGAATCTGCAATTAGGAGGAAGAGAAGTTCATCTCAGAGCAGCTCATGGTAGTACCCTGTCATCATGTTGGTGAATCCATATGCAACATTAAGTGCTTCTTTTATCATTACAAACTAAAAATTGTTGAACATGGTAGTGGAGGTTAGGTAGTAGACTTAAGTGGATGTAACTTATTACATATTTTAAAATAACTAGGTTCTCAGTGTGAAGGACAAATAGATTTGCCTCGAATGCCAACTTTGCCCATTTAAAGGAGGCTTCTGGGAGTGAACAGTTGAGAAGAATACTGAAGCCATATCCAAGCTCTGAAGAAGGGAGGACTGCAATTTATTAGTGATGCTTGCCTTGAATGGAATGAGAACAGGAGTGACTTTCATGCCCAATATTTGCACCCCTGATCAAGAGGCAGACTTATCTACACATCAAAGAAGAAATATCACACAATTTAAGGTCACTTGGAAATCATGTTGACTGTCCCAAATATTTCTTTCAAGTTCTGCATTTGATTGGGTCTTTAGTATGAACTGATTCATCCCTTATGATAGAGAAAGTATGAGTAGGATGCCTACCTCTAATCTTCACACATAACAAGTATACCCTAAGTGTTGACTGGCTTTTTTTAATCCATCATTTTAAAGTGGGAACTGGGCCTTAGAAAACTAACAATAATTCCCTCACAGTATTCTCTAGTACTTTATTAGTACTCTAGTACTAATAAATAAAACAAGAAAAACAATTTTTTCAGTGCCTATGCTTAGGAAACAGTCATTGTTGTGTCATATTATCCCCATTTTACTTCTAGGAATCTCATTCTTCGAGAGGTTAATGTTAAAAAATAACAGATGATGGATCTGGCATTTACCACAGAACCTCTGGCTCTAACATGAAGTTCTTTCCAATTGATTAAGAGAGAAAGGGGTAAGAATTTTTGTCTTCTATAGTCTCTATCCACTTTATAAGTTAAAGTCTTCTGGTTCCTTTAGTTATTTATGAATGAGGCACCTTGGTGAAAAAAAGAATAAGTGATTTAGAGTCATCAGATAATAGCTATCACTTCCATATACATATCTGCAGCAACATAGGTGAGGAGAAGGAACCACATGATGACTATAAGCCAAAGCCTTAAGAGTTTGTTATTTGCAAATTATTTCTATAATGTGGTCCACACTGATAAAGTACAATTCTTCAAGACATATGCTTCCAATTTATATGACTCTATTGAAAAGTAGAGATATTCATATAAAACTTACTTGTACATATCACAGGAGGAAGGCAGGGCACAACGATTTGGTATGAAGAGTGGCCAGAGTCCACACCCTCACTTCTGCAATCCAGGGCAGCTGCCATCCCTGGCTTGGAGCCCAGCATTCTGAGGACAAGGATGGGCTGTATTCATGGTTCATTTGGAGAGGATGCAGGGTAGAAAGGGTAGAAGCCTAACTGAGCCAGAGAATACTGATAGGGAACTCCAATACTGACACTAACAGTGTTCCTCACTGAGCCATCTTCACAGGATCCAGTCTCCATTTTCTCTCTGGAGCAGGGGAAAATGTGCCCTCTGGAATAGCATTTTTTTTTTGTATGGGCAGGCACCAGGGATGGAATAGTATTTTATGGTAAAATGTGCAACCCATTTTGTGGGAGAACCATGACAACTCCTCCCCTTTTACACTTCCTTGGACTGAGGTAGAGGATAGGATAGGAGAGGGAATTCCTGGGTAGGTAAACAGAAGTGAGGTATGAAAAGCCTCTATAAACATCAAGGTTGTTGTGGGAGGGATTGGTCTATGGCAAGCAGCCACCCTGTGTTTTTGCCCCCCAACTCTTACCCACTATTCCAAATAGGGCCTATCAGTGGAAAGCAAATAAGAGCCCCAAGCCATCACAAAAAAATGCTGTTTAGTTAGCTGTCCTCCAGCTTCACTGTCAACACCTTTATATGGGAGCATATGTGAACTTTCTTGCTGTTTACTCTGATGCTTTTCTTCAGTCCTGCATACCTTGAAGTCTTGGCCAAATGCATGAGATAGCTGCTGACCCCCTTGCCAAAGAATAAAGAATAAAAAATATTCCCATTTGAACTCAATTTATTTCTCTCTATCCAACTCCACTCTCTGAGAAACAGAGGAAACAGTGGAGAAAGGCAGGAGAGGATAGTGGGGCACCAGGGAAAGGACAACCATCCAGCCTCTGCAGCCAACATAGTGGGGAGAGTGATCACCTGACAGCTAGAGTCTGTAGTCCCCTCCTCTGGTCTCCTAATCTTTGAAAGTTGAAGGCTCTTTGACACATTGTTGGCAATGCTTTGAAGGCCATGTATGTGCATATCTCCATCTTCCAGTGCCTTAAAAACTTCCAAAATGATGTGCTGCACATGCCCAAAAGACTCAATTTGGTGTTTGGGTCCAACATACAGCTGTCCATTCAGCACCTGCTTATCTCTGATGTCTTTTTGGGCTCCCTGGGGCTTGTGATCTTTGTTTTTCATGGAAACTTTGGTGAGAACAGCCTGGCCTTTTGGCATGTTTTCTTCTGTGGTCACTGTCTCTGCTGCCACCAAATATCATGGGATTATCCCTTCTTACACTTTGCTTTCAGGTTCAAACTCAGAAATTCTGGATCCATGGACATGGGCTGCACTGGAATGTCTTCTCTGGATAGAGGCCAAGGTCAGCCCTTTTCAAAAGTGGAGAATACCTACTCTGATTTGTGCTGGTGTTTAGTTGACTCTTTCCTTTGGGAATAGAGTTGTTCTTATTCCTCTCCAGGCAAATCAGGGGCTTTGGATGCACATAGACTGTGCTCTAGGCCTGCCAACATGATCTATGGCTCTCCATAGATCACTAATATTCTGTAGACTTCTGATTATTCATAGAGTATTGATTAGAGATGACAATTGAGGTTGCCTAGGGTTGGCAGAGATACTATGCTGTACCTTGTTGCCTGGGAAAGGATTGGTGCAATTGTTCAGGAAACAGAAAGTTGGGAATTCAGATAATTAAAGGTTGGGAGGAGGCCTCCAGGTGGAATCTCTTATACCGTATTGACTAAGATGTAGAACATCTTTTCAAGTGCCTATTTGTCATTTGTGTATCTTATTTGAGTAAATAGCTATTCAATTCCTTTGCCTCCCCCCCCCTTTTTTACATCTTTTTGTTGTTGTTGAGGATTTTGAAGTTCTTTATATATTCTGGAAACAAAACTCTTGTCAGATATATGATTTAGCTATTTTCTCCATCTCTGTAGCTTATCTTTTTTACAGTTGATAGTCTCTTGAAATATAAATGTTTTAGTTTTGATCAAGTTCTGTTTAGCTAGCTTTTATTTTGTTGCTTGTTCTTTTGTTATCATATCCACTGCTTAATACAAGGTCATTGAGTTATATTCCTACATTTTCTTCTAAGAGATTTTTTGACAGGGGCCTTATATTCAATCCACAATCCATTTTGAGTTAATTTTTATTTATAGCTTAAGGAAGGTATCCCTCTTCGTTCTTTTGCAAGTAGAAATGCATTTTCTCCATAATAGTTTCTTACAGAGACTGTTAAGTTCCTATTGAGTGCATTTAGAACACTTTACAAATATCAATTACTCATAGATGTCTGGGTTTATTTCTAGACCACCAATTCTACTCTTTTGGTCTATATGCCCATCTTTAGGCCAGTACAACACTGCATGATTACTGTAGCTTTGTAGTAAATTTTGAAATACAGAAGTGTGTGTCTTCCTAGTTGTTTCTTGTTTTGAAAAATTGTCTTAGATATGCAAAGACTCATATTTCATATTAATTTAAAGGTTTGAATTTTCCAACTCTAAAAAAGTGTTTTTGGAATTTTGATACAGGTTATATTAAATAAGTATATTTGTCTGGGTTGTATGAGCATTATACAATATGAAGTCTTTCTTCCAGTGACCACAGTTTGTCCTTCAATTTGGTTATGCCATTTTTAATTTCATACAATAATGTATGAAATTAAATATGCAGTATTCAACATAAAAGTCTTTAATTTCCTTGGCAAAATTAATCACTAAGATTTTATTATTCTAGATGACACTGTAAATAGAATTTCTTAATTTTGTTTTGCACAGCCCAATGCAGCTTTACAAAAACAAAACTGATTTATGATTCTGCTACCATCTCCCAGATTCACACACCAACATTAGGAATCCAAAAATTCCTAAATCCTGGCAGGAAAGATCACAACAGCACATCCAAGTCTCTGGATGGCTCTATAGAGACTCAGTAGGAAAAGTTATGATCCAATAAATTCTGCAGCATGGTCCCGTGGCCTTCTCTCCATCACTAACATCATCAGAAGGGATCCCAAAGAGAAACATTCTTCCCTGGGCTGAGGTAAAAGACAGCTCTGTCCCTGTTGGGTAGCTTCCACAGATAGGGGAGTATGAGAATTTTCCCTGTAGTGGGTACTAAACCTCTTGTCCTAACATCATCCAGAGTCAGCAAGGGGATGATGGGTGTCTCTTTTAGGTTACATGCAGATATATGCATGTCAAGATTGACAGAAGAGACCTCAATGAACCTCACAAGAAATACCAAGTGGAGGTTCTCGATCTTCAGGAGGCCAACGTGCACTCATTAGACTGTCCATGGATGATGAAAATCAGGATCTCCACAGGGTCTAAATAAATGGTATGGAAGATATGCAGTTATTAAGTCCAAGCAACCATGAGTGGAACCTGAGCAACCACTATATGTTGCTGTGATATGTGTCACAACAGGCTAAGATATATGCTGGGAAGGATGGTATTGTACAGTTGCTGTAACAGGTCTCAATAGAGTTCCTCTGAGGAAGATTCCTCTACCTTCATAGCCTTCAAAAACATGAACCAAAAATATCAGAAAGGAGCTTTTGTTTTAACAGGTTTTCAGAAGACATGTGAGAGTCAAGATTAAGGCCCTGCAAGCCCCAGATAGCCTATTTAACTTGCACCCCATGAGGACCACACCATTTCCATCTGCACACCTTCATTATTCACTGAAGAAAGTACTCCCAGCCTGGTGTCCCACACATGCACAGCAACTTGTAGTGCTGGGTCAGGTCCCATTCACAGCCAAGTGCATTGAGCACCCCACAAATCTCTCAAATCAGCTCTTGTTGATCCATGGAGCTCATGATCTTCATCCTCAATTTAAAGTACCATGAGTGTGGTATGGCCTCCTGAGGATTGACTATCTCTCCTTTGTAGTTCCTCTCCCCTTTCTCTTGCTTCCTTCTGGCACACCTCAAGTATATATTCCTGTGGATATAATTCATGAACCACCTCTTGGTTCCGTGCCTGCCTGACTGCAGCCAGTAGGGGATTTTGGTCTCACCCTCCAGGGCAAATTTTTCTACTGGCTCATGATATTTTATTGCCCCACAAGTATAGTTTCCTATGGTAAAAGCTAAGGGATAATTGGTTCCTTCAGGATCTCCATCCCCGCTGCAGCTGCTGTAGGCAGAAGATGAGGCCCCAGGGACAAGCTGGAGACATGTGCTGAGCTGAGAACCTTCCAAGTGACTCTCCCTGGGCACAAACCTGAAGCCTGGCTTGGCTGCACCACCAAGGCCATCATGGGTATTTGGTACTACAGGGTTGGGGCACTTGCTGCTAAATCAGAAGTCTTGGGGGCTGCTGACTCTTGTGAACTTTGCCTTATTCTGCCCTTCTCAATGAAGACTTGGTCAAGACTGATCCTTTCCACAAGAGGGGTACTGCAGCACTGACTGGTATTGGTGGAAAGGTTGTGTCTGGATAAGACAGGGGTGAGAAGTAGTCTCTTATGATTTGATGATAGGTTGGCAGGAATGTTGGCTATGCTCTAAGCATTTCACAATGAATTAAACTTCCTGTATTTCTATGATTTTGGTTAAGAAAATACAGAAGAGTATTTCAGGTTCATTGAATCAGTGCTGCCTGGGCTTGGCAGAAACACTGCGATGTTTAATGTAGTGTCAGGATGGAGTGCTGCTGTGTTTCTGATTAACTGAGACCTGGGGCTACAAGGGGATGTTGGAGTCCTCCTGCTACTGAATGTTGTAAAATAACAGCAGATAGACTGCCATGAGTTCATCATGCTTTTCTTCACTTAATGACTCCCTGACTTTATGTGCAGTGCATCCCATTTATACCATCATTGTTGTTCACCAAGTGTCCTGGTAATCTGAGAAAGGCTTCACATAGAGCTTTAATTCTCATTATTCATAGCCCACAATTGTTGTCTATGGTAAATTTTTATCAGTTTACACAGTCAATGGACAAATACAAAGGTACATAAAACTGCCCACTCAATGGGGAGGAACAAGAGTTAAGGGGAGCTTTACTTTTCTATTTGGTGAGGGTGTGTTTATTGGTTATTTTTCTCTTTGAAACAATGAAATTATCTAAAAGTGTGAGTGTTGATGGATATTGACTTCGGACATTATACATGATGCATAGTGAGTGGAAGTGGCTAAAGGATGCACTGATTGGTGAATGATGTTGTATGCATATAATTGAATATCGTGTTGTTACAAAAAAGAATGAAGTTATGTGGCATGAAACATTGTGAATGAACCTGTGGGACATTTTGCCAGAAAAAAGAGCAATTATTTTATGGTCTCATTTAGAAAATACTTATAAGAATACAAGGGCTTAGATTGTAAGCTCTTATAGCAATCACACTTTATCTGAAGCAGTAATTATTATTTTTGGGTTTTGAGAGGCTGTTTTATATATGTATAACCTAGTACTTAGAGATAAGAAAGAAGCCAATCATGTTGGTATTAAGGTAATTTAGAATACAGGGGTAAAGAAGACATTGTCTGTATTTTAAGATCTCTTCTATTTGAGGCCAAAGGAAGAAAAGTTTTTTTGTCCAGAACCTAAATTTTCTGTAGCATATAATCTAACTCAATCTGTTGGGATAAATCATTTAAACAATCCAAACACAGAGTGCACAGAATAAAAATGAGGGCCTTTAATCCTGTATAGCTTAATGTAATGCCTGGGAAAAAATATGGAGTCATTAAACTATACCACAGGGGAAGCCCCTGATATTATGTCAAACATTAGGGTCACCCAAATCAATAAACCAAACACTTGATCTTTAGGCTTGCACTTGTGGAATTTATGTATGTAGCAGAGAAGCTTAGTCTACCTATACATATGCATAAGAGTTACTTCCAGAGGACCTCCTTTGTTTCTCATATGTGGGCTCTCTTTCTCTAAGCACAATTCTGCAAGTAAAATCATTGCCCTCCCCCATATGTGGGAACTGAAATCTAGGGGTGAAAATCTCCCTGACAGCATGGCAGATGACTCCCAGGGATGAATCTGGCCCTGGCACTTTGTGAGCCAAGAAGCTACTTTGAAGGTCACTCTTATGCAAGCTTCATTGTTACCATTGCTACCATAACTTGTCAAACTCCAACCAAAACCATTCCAGCTACTCCTAAAGAACACCTAGGGTATTATATAATATTCTACAAAGGTTCTATGAACAAGGTTAACTTTCCAGAAACTTACAAACTCCAGATAGGTCCCTGGACCAGATAAATCCTGAAATTCATAGGGGCCAACCTCTCCAGAACAACTACTTCCATTCACATATCTCATATTATTGACAGCCCCTTCCAAAATGAAAAAGTTAGAATGGACATAGCCCAAATACCCCTAAAAAGTGGGAGAAAGATCAAAGTTGATAGTGGAGTTATACAGAGAAGGTAGAGTTTAGCAAACAAGTATGATTTCTGAATTATTGTATTGAAAATACTTTTAATCTCTAGTATCATGAAGCACCTAGAAGTAAAAACCTAAAATTTTGGAACTGTAACCATACCAAAAGCTGAAATCTGTTCTACAACTAATTGTTGTGATGTGCTTTGAAATTTGCTGCTGTTTGCATATTTGTTATTTTCCATATAAAATAAATAGAATGATTTTTAAAAACTGCCCACTCAGTAACTTATTCTGCAGATCTTGTAAGTTGCCTGATCCAAAGTGTACATCCCTACTCACCATAGTTATGCCCAGGCACCAGGCATCGATAGCAAGGCCATCATAAATTTTTTTTCCCAGGAATATTTCTGGGGACGCATAATGGAGACACTAGCCACACTTGCCTTCTAGTTTCTTTTTGCCACTGGTATATTTGTTGCTTAACCATAAATCTGCTAGCTTTGTATTCCCCCCAGCATCCAGAAGTGGTTTTTCTGTCTTCAGATCCCTCTGCATAATACACATTTAGTGGCAATACTACAAAGAAGATGTATGTCTGAATTTTGTTTGGGCTTCTTCTACTTCCACAAGGCCTTACATCACTATATATTCAAAGAGTTCTTCACCACTAGCATACTCCACAATAAGACAGAATGTCTTATCATTCTCAATGATTTCAAATAACTGGATTGTATTTGGATGCTTCAAGGCCTTCAATATGCTTGCAGCATGGTGGATTTCTGCTAGGCTGAAGATCTGAAATTCATTGGTAGACTTTCAAATGGGAAGAAGAAGTGACAAGATGGTCAAAATCATGAAAAAGAAACTTTTCTGAAATCTACCAGATGATTTGATAAACAATAAAATCAAATTGAAGAGAAAAATTTAACAAAATTTTAAAAGAAAATAAAATAGAAAAGAAAAATAAGCAGGATAGGAAAAGGGAAATGTTTTAATGGTAAACAGACAAAAGAAAAAAAAGAATTCAAACATTTTTAAAAGAATGATAAGAGAAAATATCAGAAAAAAACCAATGGGAAAATAACAATATGAAAAGAATATCTGAGATAAAAAGAATAAGGAAAAGAAGAGCATAATAAAATACAGAATCCACAAGAACAAAATAAATAAGCTACAGGTCATATAAGTTCCACCTATCACCCAAAACAGCTTTCTAGTTTATCAGACCATGAATGTCAGGTCCTGCAATTTATATAGGGGCTTGAAGTTCCATACTAATAGCTCTTTATGATTTCTTCACACAAAATAGACAAATCCAGACTTTGGATCATTCACAATGGTTTCACCTCACTTTTTGGTCTCAAAAAACCATCTATAGTTTTTGTTGTTGCTGTTGTTAATGAAAAGAACAAAATACTTTATTACATCAAGTAGTAAATAGATGCAAAGATCCAAACAATTTTAGTCTCTTTTTACCAGAAATTTTTATCAACTTACAGAAAACACAAAACAAAAATATACGTGCAGTTTCAGTATGAAAATTTTCAGGGGTCCTTATTATATTGACAGGTTGCTCTTTCTTTTGTATTTATAATGTGAACACTTTTTAACTGACTTCAAAGCACTAATAGTCATACAAATGCTTAAATTTAGGAGAAGTTTTATTAAGTAGTGTGTACATTGTATGGCCAAACTGGGCAGGCCACCAAGTAATGGATGCTAGCAATATTTACTAAAAAGAGAATCCTTAAATTGTATTAGATTATAAAAAGAACTAAGAATAATTAGGTAACATAAATGTATTCAAAAGAAAAAATGAAAGTGATATCCTCATACTTTGGGTTCATACTACAGTTTGATGGTAGGAAATTTGTTCATGTATTTTTAAAATCAATTCTTAAAGAAAAACTTCCAGGTGCTTCCTAACTATTGAAAACTCAAATCCTAGCCAACTGCAAAATGTATTCTCAATCTTAAAATGTAGTTTCAGAGCCTAGTGAGCCATGGAAGAGAAATAAAGAGAAATAAAAACAGGGAACCTTTTGTAAACAAGGGTTTCATCTGAACAGGGGAAATGAGTGGTAACTTCTCATCTTGTAAAAAGATGGAAAGCCTTTAAAACAAACAACATAGATGGGGCCTATCATTCTGTTTTGTTTCAGCCAAGCACTCCCAACACAGTCTTCTAGCATGAACAATACCCGGTTTGAGACTCTCAGTTGCATTCTTGCTCCCTGCATGCATGGGCCTGATCTCTTTTCCCAACTCCTCAATGGTGGCCAGGATATTTAATTTGGGGTACATGGCTATTCCAAGTTCCCTAAGTCTAACAAATGAATGGTGGCCCATAGTCTGCTGGTGGAAAAAGAGTGGACACTTCCAACCATGTTGAGGGAGGTGGCAGAAATATATGTGTTCAAGATCAGTTCATAAGAAATCCCCTGGGTGGTGGCGTATGGCCTGTGTTTATAACAGACCTATAGCTATTTTGAATTTGTATGCAAAATCCTGAACAACACTTGCAAATGAAATCCAACAGCATATTTAAATATTTATACAATGTGGCCAAATAGAATTTATCCCAAGAATTCAAGAATGGTTCAATATAAAAAATTAATAAAGAATCATTATAAATATATAGTGATTAAAACTGTGTAATATTAGAGAAACAACAGACAAGTATAAAATAGGAACAGAATAGAGAGCACAGAAGTATATACATACCAATACAGTCAACTGATCTTTGACAAGGGACTAAGAGCAATTCAGGAATAAATACAGTCTTTCAAAAAATGGTGTGGAAATTGCACCATCAAATGCAGACAAAAAGAAGTTAAACACAGATTTTACAACTTTCAAAAAAATTAACTCAAAATGTATCATAAATCTAAAATAAAATGTAAAAATACACAATTTGTACAAAGTAACACATATGAGAAAGTGTAGTGACTTTGGGTTTGGCAATGACATTTTACATCAAACACCAAAAGAATGGTTTACTTTTTTAAAAAACAAATTGGACTTCATTAAATAAAATACTAAAAAGATCTTTTCTGCAAGAGACACTGCTAAGAAAATGAAAAGTTACAGCCTAGGAGGAAAATTGTGTATAATTATTCTGTAAATCTACAATTTCTCTAAGAAAAAAAATTAAAGAAATATTCTACAAAAATGCAAAGTAACATGCTTCACTAGTTCAACAGAGAAAATAAAAACAGTGATCCTGTGAATAACCACAGAAAATCAAGTTGACAAAATCAAATAAACAAGCAAACAAAGCTAAGAATACACAGTTGGCATCATATTCAGTGATAAAGAATGAAAGTACTCCCAATAAGATCAGGATTAAATCAAAGATGCCTGATTTCATTGCTATTCATCATTGTATTGCATATTCTGTGTAGAGAAATTGGGCAAGGAAAAGAAAAAAAAGGCATCTGAATTGTAATAGAAAAAGTATATGTCTACATGCTGATGACATGATTTATATATAAAAATTCTCCACCATTCACAAATATACTATTAGAGCTAATAAAAAATGTCAGCAAAGTTGTATAAAAATCTATTATATTTCTATACTGTGAGAAAAAGTCTGAAAAGGAAAAAACAAAACAATTTATTTTACAATAGCATAAGAAATAACAAAATACTTAGGAAGAAATTTAACCAAAGAAGTACAATATTTGTAACAAGAGAACTATAAAATATTGCTGAAATACATTAGGAAAAGACATTTTAGGAAGCTAAATCAATGAAAATTTATTTACCACTATTACTGGTTCATGAGAAACTTGTAAATAGTGAAGTTATGCCCATTAAAAACATAATGAGCAAAATAATAAAATTCAAAAATACTTTTAATTCCATTTTCACTAAATTCAAGAAATTAACATTAAAATAAACACAGGAATTGTATTAAACATTATTTTAACTTAAAATATGTTCTATTTTACATTGCACCCATTTCAATTTTTCAACAAATTTCCACCAATTTATTGTTGCAGATAAATTGTCATTAAAAATTAAAACCAACAAGTAAACAGGAGCACCACCCATGTTCCCTTTCTCCTCAGGTTTCTATAATGTGTATATGGCACCAGTCTATTTCCAATGTACCCAACTATAAGGGCCCAACATTTTGTATATTTGTGTTATAATCATATGTTTTCTACTCTCTGAATCCATCAGAATTTCTCACCAGAAACAATCCTGAATCAGTAAAAAATACTGCAACATGTCATTATTACCTGTCATTAAAGGCTTCAATGAATGGAAATTTGGGAAAAAGCTTGGAAAGTGAAAATTACTCTGCTCCTCATCAGAATCACAGTCAGGAACAGGAAGATTTTACTCATGGTCCAAGTTTTTCCAAAGCCAGAGTTGCCTTACTCATTGGTATACAGAAAAAATTTTTTGTCCACACTGTGGGGAGCATCTTCTCACTTGGGCTCACAAGAAAAAAGCTTTTATCCTCAGAGCAGACACTAGGTTTGCTGAAGAGTTTTTATAGGCAGCATTTAAACAAAGAGTCATGAAAGTAAAATGTAAAAATGGCACTTTATTAAAACTTTTTAAATTATGGTCTATGGAAGACAATGCTAACAGAATGAAAAAAATCTTAGTGCTTTGTTGGGAGAAAGTTTGGCAAAACTCATATGTCTAAAAATAAATTATACTAAAATATACAGATAAACCATAGCACAACAATAAGAAAAGGTAACACTCATTTAGAAATTGAGGAAATCACTGAACAGATGGCTCAATAAATTAGATAAGCAGTTGGCAAATAAACACACATAAAAATGCTCAACAACTTTTGTAATTGCAAAATAGCAACAAAAGCATCAATGAAAAACACTACCCACCCACTGGAATGGCTAATACCTAAAGTACAGAAAAAAATAATTGCCAGTGGCAATAATTGATGTGGAAAAACAGGAATTTTCATTCATTGTTGATGGGATATATAATAGTACAGCCACTTTGGAAAACATTTTGGTATTTCTTTCAAAGTTAAGCATATCCCAGCATGTGATGTGTCAATAATACTCCTAGGTATTTTCCCAAATTGTTTGTTAATTACTGTCCACAGTTAAAAATATATAAACAGTCACTTATTTATAACAAGATTTAGTGATAGGACCAGGAACTACAAGACGCAAAGATATTTTTCACTAGGTACATGGATAAGCAAACTGTGGTACAATCTTATCCTGGGATATGATTCAGTAATGAGAAGGAAAACACTATACTGCTACATGAAGGAATTAATGCATCTCAAATTCATTTTGCTGAAAGAAAGAAGTCATTTTGAAAAAGCTACTTACTACGTGATAAACTACATGTATTGCATTCTGCAAAAGTAAAAATTATAGTTTGTAGACAATTAAGTGGTTGCCAGAAATTCATGCTGGAATAAAAGATTGAATGGTCGAAGTATCCTGTATATTTGTACTGGTTTGAATCTGTTGTGTTCCCCAGAAAATTCAAGTTCTTTAATCCTCATTGAGTATTGCTGGGTAGGATCTTTTTGATTGTTCCCATGTAGATGTGACTCACCCAATTGTGGGTGGTAAATTTTGATTAGATGATTTACATGGAGATGTATCTCCACCCATTCAAGGTGGGGTTGCCTCCTGGATCCCTTTAAGAGGAAACCATTTTGGAAAAATCTTTAGAGCCCACAGCAGGCAGAGATCTTTGCAGATGAAGACAGAAAATGCCCTTGGGGGACCGTCTGGAAAGAAGATGCCAGAAGAGAAAGCTAGCAGACTTTGCCATGTGCTCTTCCAGGTGAGAGACACCCTGAACTTCATTGGCCTTCCTTGAGTGGAGGTAACCTCTTGTTGGTGCCTTAATTTAGACATTTACATAACCTTGCCTTAATTTGGACATTTTCATGGCCTTAGAACTGTAAACTTGCAACTTAAATAGAAATTCCCCTTTTAAAAAGATGTTCCATTTCTGGTATATCACATTCTGGCAGCTTGAAAGCTAGAACAATATTTAATGGTGGATACCTGCCACAATGAACTTCCAAAACCCATAGATTACAGCACAAAGGGTAATAATGTGTGCAAACTTTAAAACTCACTTAGCAGGTAAATGTAATTCAAATGTGATTTAATCTAATAGTTTTATTTATGTATGAAACTTACTGAAAATGGGAAGTGAAAATGTGCTGAACTAAGTAACTGTGAAATGAATGAAATTTGTACATCTACAGGCAAAGGGAACAGTGAATGAAGATTTGAGTCTAATTGATAAAGTTCTTGCCCACGTAGTATTTGTTTACAACTGTAAAACTACTATAAATGTATAAGGAAATTGAACAATCAATAATGCAGTTGGCAGGTGTTTTGGTTTGTTAAAGCTACTGGAATGCAATATAACAGAAACAGAATGGCTTTCAAAAAGAAAATTTATTAAGTTGCCAATTTATAGTTCTAAGACCATGAAAATGTTTAAATTAAGGCACCAGCAAGAGCAAGTGGTTACCTTCACTCCAGAACACCTCTGTCAAATTGGGAAGCATGTGGTTATCATCTGCTGGGATTTATGGGTTCTGGGCATGCCTCTCATCTGGGAAGGAACATGGTGAGATCTGGTAACTTCCTCTTCTCTTTTCAAAAAACTTCCTAGGGGCATTTTCCTTCTATATCTCCCAATCTGTGTGGGCTTTGTTGGCTCTGAAGCTTTTCTCAAAATGGTTCCTCTTAAAGATTTGCAATAAGCAACCCCAATTTGAATGCATGGAGACACATCTCCATGGAAACAAACTAATAAAAAATTACTACTCACAATTTGATAAGTCACTTCACCATGTAAATAATAAAGCTCACAGTCAACAATATTGAATGAAGATTAAAGAATATGGCTTTTCTGGGGGTATAAAACAGTTTCAAACTGGCATAGTGAGAGATAAGTTTCTCAATGTTGGAGTGGGAATTTACAGATAAGTCATGGGAGAAAAGTAGAATGGCCCATTTAGTAATAGTTTTGAGTTGGAGCTATATGTAGGAATTCATGATTAGTTTAATACATATTATTCCATATAGAAATATTTATACTAGTTAGGCGTACATACACAGCTTAGTATAATTGCATGAATTTCCTGACACTGTTAGCTGAGAGGGTGGTAATGCAAGGACAATCTTGGTAAGTCCCAGATATAGGTTTTTAATGCTATTCTCCAATAAAAGGAGCCACTTCTTCCTTCAGCAATGTTAATTCTAGGTCTAGGAAAGGAAATATACAGGGCAGTCCTTGAGCATATTCTAGTGACAAAATATAAGAAAATAGGAAAGCAATAACAAATCACATACACATACATACTCACATGCATTCACAAATTTGTGTAAAAGAGTAGCCAACTGTTAGTGGTCCCAGTGGCCAAAGCCCAAGCAAGTTGAGCAACAAAATAAATCACATGAAATTACATTATAATCTTAAGAACAAAGTGAATATGCAGAAAAAGACTGTAATAAATGATTAAATAGATGAATAAATGGGAAAGAATAGAAATATCCCACCTCCAAGTTTCAAATTTATTGTTATACATAATCATCCCACCAAGTAGATGGAAAAAATCCCCCACTCCTTAAGGGTGTGTTATGTATAGTGACTTCCTTCCAAAAAATACACAGTTTAGACAAGAAAAAAAAGTAACTTCATGTGGAGAAATCTGACAAATGACATCATAGCTAGAGGATGAATGAAATTATCAAAAATGATAAATCCTTTGTGATAAATACATATTTTGATAGAGAAATGAAAAAGGTACTTTACCATTGTGCTCTTTATCCTAAAAAATGTATGGCAGCAAAATCATGTGGAAAGCATAAGTAAATTGCAACTTGGGGACATGATATGAAATGAGCAGTACTCCTTAATATTGTCAAGGCAAGGGCGGGCCACGGTGGCTCAGCAGGTAAGAATGCTTGCCTGCTGTGCCCGAGGACCTGGGTTCGATTCCTGGTGCCTGCCCATGTAAAAAAATATATATATATTGTCAAGGCATCATAAACAAGGAATGCCTGAGAAGCTCTGACAACCAAGTTGAGGGTGAAGAAACATGGACTAAATGCTCCATAGCATCCTGGAATGGGATAAGGAAAAGATAAACTATGGAAATGTGGAGAAAGAAAGGAATATAGTTAAAACTATTGGCCAATTAATGGTAACAAATGTACCATGCTGATGTAAAATGGAAAGATAGGACAATGGATATTGGTTACATGATAACTCTCCACTTTTATAATTTTCTGTAAACTTGAATGTGTTCTGTGATGGCTTGAAACAGTTATGTATCCCAGAAAAGCCATGTTCTGTTAATCCCAATAAAATGAGGTAGGGGCAGACCTATTTAGGGTGGAAGCTTTTGATTAGATTATGTCCATGGAGATGTGACCCTGCCCATTTAACATGAGACTTAATTGATTTTCTGGACTCATTAAAAAAGCCAACACCAGGAAACCTTTGGGAGAAATCTCTCAGGCACAGACATTTGGAGATGTGTGGATAGTCAACACAAAGAGATGACAGCAAGACACAAATTTTTGAAGGGAAGAAATTTTCAGCTCTGGGACATGCTATGTTAAGAGATGAAACCCAGATTTTGGCCATGGAGACGCTAAGTAGGAGCCCACAGATATTTGGAGAAAGCTATTGAAGCTGTAAGCAACAAACCAAGAGCAAAGACCTCAGATGCCAGTCATGTGCTTTCCCATATGACAGATATTTGCCTTTCTTCAAAGTCAAGGTATCTTTCTCTGTATGCCTTATTTTGAACATTTTTATGCCCTTAGAACTATAAACTTTTAACTTAATAAAACTACTTTATACAAGCCAATCCATTTCTGGTACATTGCATTCTTGCAGTTTTAGCTAACTAAAACATATAGAAAGGAAAGAATTTAGTAAGCAACTTAACTATATTTTTCTTAAAACATACATTTTGTTTAATTATTCCTACTATTGATTACTATTAATTTCCCCTGTTGACTACTGCTAGTAGTCAACATTGTCCTTTAATAGTAATAGTTGTTTAATGGTAATAGAAATTAAATAATCCAGCATAATATGTAATAGAAAATAAAATATAAAGTATATAATATATTAAATACATAATATTAATTATTTATAATATGAAAATGTAAATTTATATAATATTTTCTAATAAAATATAAATGTGACCCATTGGGTTTTAAAATTTAAAAAATGAAACTATTAAAAGTCGCTCACATGCATGGAGAATAAGTTTGAAAATTACCTAAGTGAAATGAATTAAATAAAATCATTTTAAATGAGTTAGATAAATTGAATGCTATTATTGCTTTTTCTGTATCGATGCAGATGCTTTAAGAAATGATCAGAGGATGAATATACAACTATGTGATGATAGTGTGAGTTATTGATTATATAACACACACATCTGATAAAATCAATGTTGCTAGTAAAGGTAAAGAAGTGAATGATTTAATGAATATGATTTTATGATTTAATTCATTAAAAATATTAAACTATTTAACAAATAAATATGAGTGCTAAATCATTCTACTGATATTTCTTTTAGCCTCCAATATCTTAGAGCAGCTATAAATAAAAACTTAAGATTGTGGAATTGTAATCCATGCTAAACTCTGAAATCTGTTCTACAACTAATTGTTGCAATGTACTTTGAAATATGTTGCTTTTATGAATATATGTTATTTAAAGAGAAGGAGGAGTATAACAGAAAACAGGATTTAATAAGGAAATATGACTGTTGAGTCATTATATTGATATTGCTATTGGTCTCCAGTGTCTTGGAACAGTTAGAAGAAAAAATGAAAAATCATGGAACTGTGACCTATACTATTCTATAACTACTTGTTAAAAATGTACTTGGAAATTTGTTGTTTTTTGTATATATGTACTGAAATAAAGCAGCTCAATTTTAGAATTTGTCAAATATCACTCTGGATATTGTTTTTTAATATTGGTTAGCCAATATTAAAAAACAGAAATGTATAAGTCCTCCTTGCATTGTAATTGGAAGATAAGTACAATTTAAGCATCAGAAAAAGAAACAAGCAAAACATGCAACAAATTCACTCAATTGCATGAGATATTATAGAATACCTATAAAGCATTAATTAAAAGTAATTGTGACACAATCTGATGCATAAGGAAATTATTCATTCAATATCATAGCAATAGATGGACTTAGAGGAAACTTATGTGTAAGTGCAACCTATAGATGAACTAAAAATAATTCATATCAAATGCGTACTGTGGCAGGGACTCATTAAAGAAAGGAAGTCAAAGCAGATTCACTTAGTATTGAACGACAGGATGAAGACAGTAGAAACACTATAAGAAATGAAGATAAAATGTAGCAAAACATACACCTACAGAATGAATATTGAGAAGTGAAACAGGTTTATTACTCATTCATCCATTCATTCAAGGATATGTTGATGTATATATATATATATATATATATATAAATTCTCACCAAAGCTGGAGTATTGACTTATGTCTCTTGTCATTGGGATGGGTAAACTGCACAGTTAGGCCCTTCCTCCAGACCTCTTAAATTGCTACTATGAAGAAAGAATTTTTCTTCCTCATTTGGGTCATAACATGTAAGAGCATTTCCTAATATGAAGATGCATGCTTTGTTGCCCAGACTTTTTTGGACATATCTGTTTTTTCTGGTGCAATATTAGGGAACAGTCTGTTTCAAAACAACAAAATTATGTTTTCCCAAATCTCTGTCAACAAATAAATCTGACATATCAATTTTAATGTCATTTTCTTCCTTTAAGTTCAGAAATGCAGAGGGGAAAATAGATACTAAGTGGATCCTCTCAAATCCCAGCATCAATAATGAGTGAGGCACCAATTAGGTGCAAGAGAGATAAATGAGTAGTTAAACAAAAATAAATAGTTTTGATTTTTTTGTCTCTTACATTATTGAATATACAGAAGTGAAACACCTGCCATGGAATAAAAGAAAATTGTTTCAATGTGAAGAAACTATTGAACTCAAAACAATATATTTGCCAATAAATACAATAAATGTTAAAGCTATCATCTCAGATTGGGTCATACATCAAAATGCAACCTTTCTTGATGTTCATCAAATATATCCACAGAAATTCAGTAATGATGAAAGTAACAACTGCCATGGCCTGGAAGCTTGTGTTCTCTAGTCAGAACCCAAGACCTTCAGTGTTGTCCCTGCAACATGCCTTGGGGCTGGACTGTGCTGTAGCATCTAGGGAGACATGGAGCAATAGAGCCTCTTTGTTGCCATAGCTCAAGTGACAGGGATCCAAATGCTTAGGAAAGAACAGGAACTCTGGATGAACTCTTCCCTAAGAAGCTTTGCTAATTTGCAGCATCTGGACAATATTCATCATTAATAACAATCAGTATCATTACATCATTTTACTGTGGTGTTGAGACTCAGCTCTGGAGCTCTATTTTGAAAAAAATTACTTGGATCCCAGTCTTTTAGTAGCTTCCACACAACCAGAAGTGTTTCTTCTTGAGCTGAGCAGAGCTCTAGGTAAGGTATTTCTTCCCAATGTAATGTACCACCAGACATTTAGTTATGATACTGCCTACCAGGCCCTGATACCCCTGGTTCCATTTCCATCAGATATTGGCAACATCCCTGGAAGCCAGTGATTCCATACCAGAATATCAATACCTCAACAAGATGGAGTAAGGAGAGGACTGTGTATCCTCCCTTAACATGACCTTATACTGGCCATTGACAGTATGGACAATGTTCCATGATGAATATTAAAGTTACAGAAGATCATCATGAATTCTCTGATCACAAAACACACTCAGGAGAGCATTTGGCATTTTCAACAACAGTCACTGAGAGATTCTGGCTACAAACTTCACAAGGGCCATAAGACCAAGGAGACTAGTATCTTTGAATGGCAGAAGCACTCCAGAAACTAAAGCCACAGACTGAAGAGACAATAAAATTAGAAAATGACCTAGCATCATCCAACACTACTCCAAGCAGCAGCCTCAATCTTCACTTACCAAGAAAACCAGTGGATGATACACTTCTGGTTCTTCCACAGGTTGATCTGACCCAAATTCCAGAACTGTAGAGTCTGAAATTGGGGATAAGGATAGAAATTCATCATAAAAAATGGAGAATCTTAGGAACAAGGCACCCCAACCCTAGTCATAATACTAATTTTAACTTCTACATTAACATTAACACTAACCGTAAACCTTAAAACTAACCTTATTGGTAATACCTAACACTATCCCTAAACCTATCCATAGGCCTAACCTAACCCTAATCCTAGCATTGACACTACCTATAACCTAATATTCATCCTAATCCTAGCCCTACCCATAACTTCAACTGAAATATAACATTAATCTTAACACAAATGCTGGACCTGATGATTGCTCCTAGCCCTATTCATTTCCTCTATCTCCAACCCTAACATGAAACCTGAACAAAACTTTAACAATAAACCTAACTCAGGTTGTAAAATAATAGTAACCCTAACTCTAAACTAATTGTAACCTGTTTTAATTTCTTAGGCTACTGAAAGCAAATTACATTAAATGAGTCAGGTTAAATGAACAAACTTTTTTCGTTTATTGGTTTGATGCTATTTTGCAAATCTCCAAATATAGGCATCATCAAGTTAATTCTTTCTTCCTGAAGATGAGCTGCCAGTGATCTTTAAATTCTCTATACAGGGCAAAGCACATGGTTGTATTCTTTTTTGGATTTCCTTGCTCTTATGGCTTTCTCCCTCTGTGTGCATTTATTCCATTTATAAAGGGCTCCAGGAATAGGTTTAGACCCTTGCTGAATGAAGCAGGTCTCAACTTAACTAAAATTAAAAATGACATACTTACTTTGGGTTTATACCAAAAAAATTGATTTAAGAACATGTTTTCATAGATCTTCAAGCCAGTACATAACCAGAAAGCTAAATTTCAGGACGAATGCTAATGCTAAGCTTAACCTTTTTGCTACTCTAAACTCTACACAAAATTCTAACCCTATCCCCTAACTACAACCCAAACTCAAAACCATTACCCTATGGGTGTTGATTGGTTTATTGGAGTCCTATAAAAGAGGAAATATTTTGGGGAATGAGACATTCAGAGAGAGCAGAACGATGTAGCCATGAGATGCAGAGAGTCCACGAGCCAGCAACCTTTGGAGATTAAGAAGGAAAACGCCTCCCGGGGAGCTTCATGAAACCAGAAGCCAGGAGAGAAAGCTAGCAGATGACGACGCCGTATTCGCCATGTGCCCTTCCAGCAGAGAGAGAAGCCCTGACTGTGTTCGCCATGTGCCTTCTCAACTTGAGAGAGAAAAACCCTGAACATCATTGGCCTTCTTGAACCAAGGTATCTTTCCCTGGATGCCTTTGATTGGACATTTCTTTAGACTTGTTTTAATTGGGACATTTTCTTGGCCTTAGAACTATAAACTAGCAACTCATTAAATTCCCCCTTTTAAAAGCCAAAAAAAAAAAACCATTACCCTAAACATAAAACTAAGCCCTAATTGTAACTTCACACTAACCACAAAGTATCCATAATGGTGTCCTTAACTTAAAACTAATCAAACACTAAATAACCCTAACCCTAAGACAACCCTAAACCTAAACCTAAAATGATCAATGAACTTATCCCTACTGTAATCCTTACTCTAGCCTTAAACTAACCACAAATGTTTCTCTACTCACCTCTCAGTTTCCCTACCAACAGTGAATAGTACAACTCTTTCTCTGCATTTTAATTAGCACTTGTTTCTCCCTGTTCATTTATAAAGTTTTATTCAGACATCTCACAATCCAACCTAAGTATGTAGAGATGTCTTCACCATCATAATCAATATGAAGACATTTCCTCTTCATCCACAAAAAATCCATAACCATCCCTCATACTCTCACCTTTTGACATTTAGTTTTGACATAATGCCTCTGTTACATCAAATGGAAGCATGTCACCATGTTACTGTTGACTACAAACCCTAGTTTCCATTGATTGTACTTTTTCCAATACATCATCCATTTTCAAACCTTGCAATGTTGACATTCATTTGTTCTCCCTCATGCAAAAATGTTTTTTATTTGTACATTTAATCAACATAATTGCCCACACTGAGCATTCCTAAGTTATGCCTTCTCAATCTTCTGTATTTCCTTTTGGTTTCAAATGTGCCCAATCCCTGCACATTCAATCATACTCACGTTCATCTTCATTCAGTGTACATATATTATTGTGCTACAATCAGGCAGTATTGTGTGTTATCCATTTCTGAATTTTTACAATCAGTCCTGTTGCACATTATGTATTCTTTCAGCAACAATTGCTCAATCTCTAGGGTATTTTTATCTCCTGATAAACTGTGTTCTTAACTTCATCTCCCACAATTCACTCATTAATTTTAGTTCGTATTAGTGACAGCATATAATATTTGTCCTTATGCTCTGGACAATTTCTCTCAGCATAATGACCTCAAGGTTCATCCACATTGTTACATGCTTCATGACTTTATTCTGTGTAACAGCTGTATAATATTCCATTGTATGTATATAACACAGCTTTTTTTAGCCACTCTTCCAATGATGGCTGTTTCCATTTCATGGCAATCATAAATAATGCTGCTATAAACATTGTTGTGCAAATGCCCATTTGTATCCTTGCCTTCAGTACCTCTGAATATATACCTAGCAGTGGGATTGCTGGAACATGTGGCAATTCTATATCTATCTTCTTGAGTAAATGCCAAACTGGCTTTCAGAGCATTTGTACCACTTTACAGTCCCACCAATAGTGGGTAAGTGTGCCTCTTTCTCCACATCCTCTCCAGCACTTGTGGTTTTCTTTTTTTTATAATGGCCATTCTAGTGGATGTCATATGCTATCTCATTGTGGTTTGATTTCAATTTCCTCAATAACTAGTGAAGTTGGACACTTTGTCATGTGCCTTTTACCCATTTGTGTTTCCTCTTCATAGAAGTGTGTGTTCATTTGTCTCATTCATCTTTTTGTTGGGTTCATTGTCTTTTTGTTTTTGAGTTGGGGAATCTCTTTATATATTCTGGGTACTAAAACCTTATCTGATGTGTGATTTCCAAATATTGTTTCCCATTATGTAGGCTGCCCATTTACTTTCCTGACAAACTTCTTTGATGTAAAAAAAAAAGTGTTTAATTTTGAGGAGTTCCCATTTATCAATTCCTTTTTTCAAAGCTCAAGCATTGGGTGTAAGGTCCAGAAAACTGCCTCCTATTACAAGATTTAAAAGATATTTCCTTACATTTTCTTCTAAAATTTTTATGGTCATAGCTCTAATATTTAGGTTTTTCAAATCTATTTTGAGTTAATTTTTGTATAATTTGTGATATGTGGGTCTTCTTTCATTCTTTCGCATATGGATATCCAGTTATCCAAGCATCATTTATTGAAATGGCTGCTGTGCCCCAGGTGGGAGGGCTTGATCATCTTATCAAAGAACAATTGTCCATAGATGACAGGGTCTATTTCTGAATACTATATTTTGATGCCATTGGTCATTATACCTATTGTTATGAAAGAACCATGCTATTTCAGCCATTTCAGCTTTGTAATAAGCTTTAAAGTCATGTAGAGTATGACCTCCCACTTCATTTTTCTGTCTCAAGATATTTTTAGCTATTCTACCAATAGCTAGAATAGATGGTAGCTATTGGTAGAATAGCTAAAAATATGAGCTGCCCTTCTGAATAGATGGTTATTTGCTTTTCAATTTCTGAAAATTTTGGGATTTCAGTTGGTATTTCATTGAATCTATAAATCAATTTGGATAAAACTGACGTTGTAATTATATTTAGTCTTTCAATCTCTGTACATGGTATGCAATTCCATTTATTTAGGTCTTCCATGGTTTATTTTAACAATTTCTTGTAGTTTTCTGTGAATAGGTCACTTGTATCCTTAGTTAAATATTCAACTAATTCTTTTTGTTGCTGTTGTAAATGGAATTTTTTTTCTTAATTTCCCACTCAGATTGCTCATCTCTAGTTTATAGAAACATTATTTTGGGGGTGTTGATCTTGTTTGTAGATAACATATGGAATCATGTCATCTACAAACATTTTCTTCCTTTCCAATTTGGGTGCCTTTTATTTGTTTATCTTCTCTAATTGCATTGGCTAGAACTTCCAGCACAATGTTGAATGAAGATGTGACAGTGGCCCTCCTTGTCTTGTTCCTGAACTTAGGAGGAAAGGTTTCAGTCTTTCCTCATTGAGGATGTGTTTTTTTTTTCATTTATTTACTTTATCACATTGAGGGAATTAGCTTCTATTCCTATCCTTTGAAGGGTCTTCATCAAGAAAGGATGTTGAATTTTGTCAGATGCTTTTTCTGCATCAATCAAGATGATCATGTACTTTTTACACTGTGATTGTTGAGATTGTGTATTATATTAACTGATTTTCTTATGTTGAACCGTCTTTGCATATATGAATACATCCCTCTTGTAATGATGCATAATTCTTTTTATGTTCTGCTGGATTCTATTCACAAGTAGATTGTTGAGGATTTTTATATTCATCAAAGAGACTGGTCTGCAATTTAATTTTCTTATAATACCTTTATCTGGTTTTGGTATTAGGGTGGTCTTGGCTTAATTGAATAAGTTAGGTCGCTTTCTCTCCTCTTCAGTTTTTTTGGAAAATGTTGTACAAGTTTGTACTAATTCTTTCTTGAATGCTTGGTAGAATTCACGTGTGAAGCCATCTGGTCCTGGATTTTTCTTTTCAGGGTGCTTCTTGATGACTGCTTCAATCTCTTTACTTGTGATTGGTTTGTTGAGGTCATCTATTTCTTCTCAAGTCACTGTTAGATGTTCATGCCTTTTTCAGAAGTTATCCATTTCATCTATGTTGTCTATTTCATTAGCATACAGTTAATCATGGTATCCTCTCATTACCTCCTTATTGCTTCAGGGTAAATGGATATGTTTCTTCTTCCATTTCTGAACTTATTTATTTGCATACTCTTTCTTTTTGTTTGTTTTTGTCAATTAGCTAAGGGTCCATCAATTTTATTGATTTTCTCAAGGAACCAACTTCTGGTTTTATTGATTTTCTCAATTGTTCTCATGTTTTCAATTTCATTTATTTTTGCTCTAATTTCCATTATTCCCTTACTCTTGTTTGGTTTGGGATTAGTTTATTCTTTCTCTACATCTTCCAACTGAACAGTTAATTACTTGATATTTGCTCTTTATTCTGCTTTAATAATCAATAATTTTCCTCTAAGCATCGTCTTTGCTGCATCCCATAAATTTTGATATGTTGTGTTTTCATTTTCTTTTGCCTCAACATATTTACTAATTTCTCTTGGAATTTCTTCCTTGACCCAATGGCTGTTTAAGAATGTGTTGTTTAGCCTCGAATGTATGTGAATTTTCTGACCCTTTGCTTGTTTTTGATTTCCAACTTCATTTCATTATGATCTAAGAAAGAGTTTCCTACGATTTTAATCTTTTAAAATTTATTGAGAATTGATTTTTGACCCAGCATATGACCTATCCTTGAGAATGATCCATATGAACTTGAGAAAATATGTATCCTGCTGTTGTGGGGTATAATTTTCCATAAATGCTTTCTAAGTCTAGTTCATTTATTGTATTCAAATTCTTGGTTTCTTTATTGATCAGCTGTCTTAATGTGCTGCTATCCATTGATAAGAACAAAGAATTGTATTCTCCAACTATTATGGCAGTGGTGTTTACTTCTCCCTTCAGTGTTGTCAGTGTTTGCCTCATGTATTTTGGAGCACTCTAGCTTGGTGCATAAATATTTATTATTGTTATGTCTTCTTGTTGAATTGTTCCATTAATTAATACATAGTATCCTTCTTTATGTCTTTCAATTGATTTACCATTTGAAGTTCAATTTTCTGGATATTAGTATAGCTACTCCTGCCCTTTACTGATTGTTGTTTGTATGAAATATTTTCCCCAAAATCTTTCACTTTCAACCTACTTTTATACTTGAATCTAACATGAGGCTCCTGTAGACAGCTTCTGGATGGTCCTGTTTTTAAAACCATTCTTCTAGTCTGTCTTTTTATTGGGGAATTTATCCATTAACATTTAATGTTATTACTGTAAAAGCAGTACATTCTTCTACCATTTTATCCATTGGATTTTATACATCATCTCTACATTTTTCCTCTTTTTACATTTACTGATAGTCTTCATTTCTACATAATTTTCCAGATTTCTCTCTCCTGCCTTTCTCTCTATCTGCCTGTGGTGCTCCCTTTATTATTTTTTGCAAAACTAATCTCTTAGTCACAAATTCTCTCAGTGATTGTTCATCTGAAAATATTATAAACTTCCTCTCATTTTTTGCTTTCCTATGAACTTTAATAATGCAGAGCTACATTTATTTCAAAGAAACATTTAAAATATTATTGTACATCCTGTGTCTAGGAGGAGCAGTCATTTATAACTAAAGGTACATCAAACCATTTTGTAATGAAGAGTCTTAACTTGTGGAACAAGTATATTTCTAACACTTTGTGTATAATGCACCAGCAATTGTACACTTTCTTTCTAGAGAAATACTTCAGAATCTTTACAGCTCAAAGTTTGATATAAATAAATGTAACTGGATATTCTGAGGCTTTTTTCCTGTTTGTTTTAAATATTTTTATTATAAACAATGAACAAACATACAAACATTATTGACATGCAAACGTTCTTGATGCGTTACAATCAATGGCTCACAGTATCATCACATCATTATGTATTCATTACCATAAAATTTCTTTGAACATTTGCCTCTCTCCAGCAAAAGAAATAAAAAAGAAAAAAACTCATACCTACCATGCCTCTTACACTCCCTTTCATTGAACACTAGTATTTTAATCTACTCTATTTTAACCTTTGTTCCCCTATTGTTTATTTCTTATCCATATTGTTTACTCATCTGTCCATACCATAGCTAAAAGGAGCAACAGATACAAGTCACATTGCAAAAACTGTATTATCATACAATCATCTTCAAGAAACTTGGCTACTGGAACACAGCTCTATAGTTTCAGGTTCTTCCCTATAGTCACTCTAATATCTCATAAACTAAAAAGGTGATATTTATATAATGCATGGGCATAAACTCTAAGATAACCTCTCAGCTCTGTCTGAAATCTGTCAACCACCAACACTTTATTTTGTCTCATTTCTCCCTTCCCCCTTTCAGTTGAGGTTTTCTCAATCCCTTAATGCTGAATCCCAGCTCATTCTAGGATTTCTGCTTCACATTGCCAGGGAGGGTTACACTCCTGGGAGTCATACCCCTGTAGAGAGAGGGGGCAATGAATTCGCTTGCCATGTTGGCTGAGAGTGAGTCCACATCAAAGTAAAAAAAGAGGTTCTCTGGGGGTGACTGTTAGGCCTAATTTTAAGTAGGATTAGCTTATCCTTTGCAAGGATGTTTCATAGAAACAAACCCCAAGATTGAGGGCTTCACTTGTTGATTTGGTTCTCCCACTGTTTGCTAGAATATCATCAATTCTTCAAATGGGAAAATTGAATTTTCCCCTTTTCTCCCTACTCCCTCAGTGGACATTGAAAATTCTTTTATTCACTGTTCAAGTCACTCTGGGATTTATTGGGGCATCACACTAACCTGGATAAACCTACACAGTCTCATGCCTTATTCAAGGTTCCATTTATTTGTGGTGTTCAAACTGTCCATATAATTTAAATTAAGTGTATAGTCAAATAATAAATTTTGTACCAAATAAACATTCCTTGCTTTAGTGTCACACAAAAGTTGAAATTTTAAAATGTGAATGACCATCTGTTTTCAACACCCTGCAATATTAATATTCCCTCTCACTTTTGAAGGAAATTTTGCTGCATATAAAATTCTTCATCGGCAAATTTTCTCTTTATATTCTTAAAAATATTATACCACTGCCTTCTAACCTCCATGGTTTCTGCTGAGAAATATGCACAGTCTTACTGAGTTTCGCTTGTATATGATGGTTTTTTTACTCTTGCTGCTTCCAAAATTCTCTCTTTGTCTTTGACATTTCACTATCTGATTAGTAAGTGTCTTGGAGTATATCTATTTGGATCTATTGTCATTGGGGCATGCTGCACTTCTAGGATCTGTAAGTTTATGTCTTTCATACAAGATGGGAATTTTTCAGTGATTATTTCCTCCATTAGTCTTTATCCATTTCTCTATTCTCCTCTTACTGGGACATCAACAAAATGTATGTTCATGGGCTTCATGTTGTTTTTCAATTCCTTGAGACCTTGTTTATATTTTTCCATTTTTTACTCCATTTTCTTTTGTTTGTCAGATTTCAGATGTCCAGTCCTCCAGTTCACTAATTCTTTCTTCTGTTTCTTTAAATCTATTATTGTAGGTTTTCACTGTTTATTTTCTCTGGGACATCAACAAAATGTATGTTCATGGGCTTCATGTTGTTTTTCAATTCCTTGAGACCTTGTTTATATTTTTCCATTTTTTACTCCATTTTCTTTTGTTTGTCAGATTTCAGATGTCCAGTCCTCCAGTTCACTAATTCTTTCTTCTGTTTCTTTAAATCTATTATTGTAGGTTTTCACTGTTTATTTTCTCTCTTCTATTGTGCCTTTCATTTCCATAAGTTCTGTGATTTGTTTTTGTAAACTTCAAGTTCTTCTTTAAGTTCACCCAATGTCTTCTTTATATCTTTCCTCAACTTGTTGATTTGATTTTTTATGAGATTTTCCATGTCTGTTTAAACACCCTGAATTAGTTGTTTCAACTTCTGTTTCTCATTTGATGTGTTTTTTTTTTGTTCCTTTGACTGAGCCATATCTTCACTTTTCCTAGTACAATGTTAATTTTTGCTGCCATTTAGGCATTTGATTTCCTTAATTAATTTATTTTGTAGGTTGTTTTTACTGTTTTACTTAGGGTTTTCTTGCTGGATAGTTTGTTCTCTATCTGTTCCTTGACATTCAGTTTAACTTATTCTAGACCTCTAGCATAGATTCTGTTTAACTGATCAGAATTTTTCCTTTCCAGTTTTTCTGTTTTTTTGCCCTGCATATATGTAGCCTTCTTTGAGGAGCGTCTTCTCAGATATTATAGATCCCAGTCAGATTTTCCTAGACCAAATAGGCCAATGTCTCAGGAGGAAAGAGAGACAGCATCAGTTTTCCCTGAGGGTGAGACCCAGTACATTGTCAGAATTTCCTATCAATCCTCTAGACTCTGTGTTTTCCTATCATGTTCAACATATTGTGCTTGTCTGCCTGCAGCTTCCCACCATCCTAAAGTGATGTGGTACCTTTAATTCATCAGACTCTACATGCCATGTGCGTGATTGAGACAGGAAGCTGAATTTGATTTCCTCAGTTTTCTAGTCCTTGGAGCCTAAATTCCTTGAAAAGGGGATTTTACTTGATATGAGACCTGCCCACTTTTGGGGGGGTAAGACACACTCTTTAGGATATTAACTCCTTTCACCTGAGTAGTTACTTTGTCTCTCAGACCAGCTTAATTTTTTCCTTGCCTGGGGCAATGCAGGAGCCTGAGAGTTCTTCCAGTTCTATCTAAAGAGCTGTTAAGTAGTAGAAAAAAGCAAAAAAAATTCCTTTTTAGAATTGGGCCCATGCTTCTTGAGTTTGTCAATCAAGAGTTGGTACATGGTTTTGTGTATCTCCAGGCTCTATGTGGTCCATTTTCTTGGGGTCCAGCAATTTTCCAGAATTTTATGATAATCAACTCAAAGATACTCTGTTTTTTCCCATCAGTCCTCCCCCTTCGCTGATGGGGCAAAATTTCTACTTCCTTCAGTGCTTATTTCAGGTTTATCTGTCCTAATGGCCTGTTTTCTGTAGTCATAATTTGTTAATTAATTCCACAACTGAAGCTTGGTTGAGCTAAGCTCTTGCTGTTAGTAAAGTCTGTTTCCTTTACCTTTGGGGAATCAGCCCACCTTGCCCTATGGGAAATGGGCTCCAGCCTCCATGATTTCATGGATTTATAGTTCTTGGTGGGGGTCTCAGCTATTCCACTTATTCCAGACTGGTGTACACTCTGTGTCTGGTCACTTATGTCCCTCAGTAA
Organism: Myrmecophaga tridactyla; assembly: GCA_004026745.1. Taxonomy (NCBI): domain Eukaryota; kingdom Metazoa; phylum Chordata; class Mammalia; order Pilosa; family Myrmecophagidae; genus Myrmecophaga; species Myrmecophaga tridactyla. The sequence continues at coordinate 79,713 of PVIY010001207.1, forward strand.
TTGTTCTGTACTGTTCCTGGGTATTTACTAGTTGCTCTGGCAGACAAAATAAATTTCAAACACTATGCTGCCATCTTGCTTCACCTTAATTAATGTCTTCTTGCACTTGCTCTGGTCAGGGGAAGCTGCATTTATGAGCTTCAGAAGATTGTAGGTACCTGAGGTGAAGACCTCATTTTATGAATATCTTTGTTCTAGGAGAATTTGCAGTTCTGAGAATTGCTTTCTCTGCTGAAAATAATTTTTCAGGAACTACCATTTGCTTTCCTGCTTGCTAACTCTGTCCACAGTCCCCCAGCAGCACTTAGAGGTTGGAAATTGGCATTGCATCTAGACATATAAATGAAAATATCTGCAAATAAGCCATTATGTCAGTAATGACTGGCATTCAGACAAAGATATTTAGAGAAAAGAACTGTGGTTTAGATGATAATTAAGTCAAAATAGATGCATGCTCAGGGAGAAGTGGATCTGAGGAGAAAAGATTGCTGAACATCACCATCGGCTGGGAAGAATTGGAAAGTGCAGTCTGGCAAACTACCTATCTGCTCACTTTCTAAAAATATTTTAATAGTAAACAACAAACAAACGCACATTCTTGCCATGCAAACATTCTTGAAATTGTTACAGTCTATGGCTCACAATATCATCACATAGCTGTGTATTCATCACCATAATCACTTTTTGAACATTTGCATCTCTCCAGCAAAAAAATAAAAAAGAATAAAGAAAAAACTCATACATCCCATACCCCTTACCGTATCCTCTCATTGACCACTAGTATTTCAATCTACTCAAATTATTTCAACCTTTGTTCTCCCTATTATTTCTTTGTTTCATATCCATATTTTTTTAATTTTATTTTTTAATACCAAAAAACAAACACAAACATTCCTATTTTGATCATCCCATTCTACATATATAACCAGTAATGCACAATATCATCACATAGTAGCACATTCATCATCATGATCATTTCTTGGAACATGTGCATCTATTCAGAAAAAGAAATAAAATGAAGCAAAAAAATTATGCACTTTACCCCTTCCTTTCATTTATCAGTAGCATTTCAAAACTAAATTTATTTTTAATTTGTTCCCCCTATTATTTATTTTTTTCCATATGTTCTACTCCTCTGTTGACAAGGTAGATAAAAGACGCATCAGACACATTTTCACAATCACACAGTCACATTGTGAAAACTATATCATTCTACAATCATCTTCAAGAAACATGGCTACTGGAACACAACTCTACATTTTCAGGCAGTTCCCTCCAGCCTCTCCATTACATCTTGAATAACAAAGTGATATCTACTTAATGCATAAGAATAACCTCCAGGATAATCTCTCGACTCCATTTGGAATCTCTCAGCCATTGTACTTTGTCTCATTTCACTTTTCCCCCTTTTGATCGAGAAGGTTTTCTCAATCCCTTGATGCTGAGCCTCAGCTCATTCTAGGGTTTTTCTCAATCTTTTGATGCTAAGTCTCAGCTCATTCTAGGACTTCTGTTCCATGTTGACAGGAAGATCCACACCTCTGGAAGTCATGTCCAATTTAAACGGGGAGGGTGGTGAACTTGCTTGTTGTGTTGGCTGGAGAGAGAGGCCACATCTGAGCAACAAAAGAGGTTCTCTTGGGGGTGACTCTTAGGCCTAATTTTAAGTAGGCTTGACCTATACTTTGTGAGGTTAAGTTTCATATGAACAAACCCCAAGACTGGGTTGCCCACACTGCTTGTAAGAATATCAAGAATTCAACTTGGGGAAGTTGAATTTTCCCTTTTCACCATTCCCCAAAGGGGACTTTGCAAATATGTTTTTATTCACTGTTCAAATCGCTCTAGGATTTATCCGAGCATCACTCTGGGCAAACGAACAAAATCTCATTTTCTGCTAAAGGTTCCATTTACTTATGGTGTTCAATTAAGATGTCTACATAAGTTATATTAGGAAATGCACTAGTCAAAATATAAATTTTGTAACACTTAAACGTTTTTTGTTTTAGTCTCACACATAAGGTGACATTTTAAAACATTAATTATCATCTATTTTCAGCACCCTGCAATAATGACATTCCTTTGTTCTTCCTCATGCAAAAACATTTTTAAAATTTGTACATTTAATCACTATCATTATACAGTCTAAGCATTCCTAGATTATACCATCTCAATCTTTATCATCTATCTTTCTTTCTGATTTCATTTATGCTCCCTGCCCTCATTCTTCTATCATTCTCACATTTAGCTTCATTCAATGTTTTACCATAATTGTACTACAGTTAGGTAATATTGTGCTGTCCATTTATGAGTTTTTACATTCAGTCCTGTTGCACAATCTGTATCCCTTCAGCTCCAATTACCCAATATCTTACCTTATTTCTATCTCCTGATGGTCTCTGTTACCAACAAAATCTCCAAGTTTATTCACTAATGTCAGTTCATATCATGAGACCATACAGTATTTGTCCTTTTGTTTCTGGCTAATTTCACTCAGCATAGTGTCTTCAAGGACCATCCACGTTGTTACATGCTTCATGACTTTATTCTGTCTTACAGCTGCATAATATTCCAATGTATGTATATTCTATTGTATGTATAGTCACTCGTCTGTTGGTGGACATTTTGGCTGTTTCCATCTCTCCACAATTGTAAATAATGCTGCTATAAAGACTGGTGTGCAAATGTCCGTTTGTGTCCTTGTCTTCATGTCCTCTGAGAAGATACCTAGCAATGGTATTGCTGGATCATATGGCAATTCTATATTTAGTTTTTTGAAGAACTGCCAAACAGCCTTCCACAGCAGTTGTACCATTTGACATTCCCACCAACAGTAGATAAGTGTGCCTCCTTCTCCACATGCTCTCCAGCACTTGTCATTTTCTGTTTTATTGATAAGGGCCATTCTGGTGGATGTGAGATGATATATCATTGCGGTTTTGATTTACATTTCTGAAATGGTCAGGGAAGTTGAGCATCTCTTCATGTGCCTTTTGGCTATTTGTATTTCCTCTTCTGAGAAGTGTCTGTTCAAGTCTTTTGCCCATTTTGTAATTGGATTGGCTGTCTTTTTGTTGTTGAGTTGAACAATCTTTATAAATTCTCGTTACTAGACCTTTATCTGATATGTCATTTCCAAATATTGCCTCCCATTGTGCACACTACCTTTTTAATTTCTTGACAAAGTTCTTTGAGGCACAAAAGTGTTTAATTTTGAGGAGTCCCATTTATCTATTTCTTTCTTTAATTCTTATGCTTTGAGTTTAAGATCTAGAAAACTGCTTCCTACTACAAGTTTTATAAGATATTTTCCTACATTTTCTTCTAAAAGTTTTATAATCTTAGCTCTAACGTTTATGTCTTTGATCCATTTTGAGTTATTTTTTGTAAAAGTTGTGAGGTATATATTTTCTTTCATTATTTTGTGTATGGATATCCAGTTATCTAAGCACCATTTATTGGAGACTACTCATTCCCAGGTGAGTTGGCTTAACTGCTTTATCAGAGATCAGTTGTCCATAGATGAGAGGGCTTATAGCTGAACACTTTATTCTATTCCATTGGTCTGTATCTCTATATTTATGCTAGTGCCATGCTGTTTTGACCATTGTAGCTTTGTAATATGCCTTACTATCAGGTAGTGTGTGACCTCTGATTTCATTTTTCACTCTCAAGGTATTTTTAGCTATTCAGGGCACACTGCCCTTCTGAATAAATTTGGTTACTGGTTTTTCTCTTTCTGAAAAGTAAATTGTTGTGATTTTAATTGGTATTGCATTAATCTGTAAATCAATTTAGATAGAATTGACATCTTAACAATATTTAGTCTTCCAATCCATGAACATGGTAAGCCCTTCCATTTATTTAAGTCTTCTGTGATTTCTTTTATCAATTTCTTGTACCTATCTGCCTAACTTTAAGAGAATCTTAAATAAAGTTGCTTCCTCTGGATGGAATCAAAACCTTGATTTGGTGTGCAGTTAGTGACAAATTAATTGCAAAACATGACTTTCAATGCAAACCCAAACAAATACAAAACATTTGATGAGCAAAGAACATGAATTGTAGAATAAACTTATCAAGATAATCAAATGCCCTGAATGCAACATAACATCATAAAGCACAGAAAAACTCAGGCAGATGTTGTCCAAATTAAAATCCCAAAGGTGACACAAGATTTAACAAGTAAACAAGGATATTCATAATGGCATAAAGGATACTATGAAGACATGGAAAGAGCACAAAGAAGAATAAGCAAGAAGAAAGAAATATTAAAGACCTCAGAGATAAAAGATACTTTAAACAAAATTTAAAATATATTAGAGACTAACTACAGCAAATTTGAAGAGGTGGAAGGCAGAATAAGGAAATTAAAGAAAGGATAATTGAACAATGTGTACAAAAAAACAAATAGCAAAAAACGGAAAAATGAAAATGGATATAACTGAAATAAAGAATAATATGAAGCTGGACCTCAGTGAAATGATGGACAGCATGAAGCACACCACTATAAGAATTATTAGTTTTCCCAAAGGATAAGATAAAAAGATTAGGAAGATTAGCTGAAGAGATAATAGGGGAAATTTTCCAATGCCATATAAGACATAAATATGCAAATCAAAGAAGCCCAAGAATCCAAAATGGAATAAATCCAAATTGGTCTTCACCAAGACACATAATAATCAGACTATCAAATGTTGAACAGAAGCAGAAAGTTGTAAAGCAGCAAAAACAATTATATGCTAACAATCTAGGTGACTTAGATAAAATGGAAAAATTCCTGAAACACATAAACAACCTATTTTTCTTGAGAAGAAATACTTGATCTCAACAAGCTAACTACAAGCAAAGAGAGTCAATCGGTCATTAAACCTTTCTTACAAAGTAAAGCAGAGGGCCAGATGACTACACAGGGGACTTTCATCAACTATCCAAAAAGAACTTACACCAATCATGCCCAAACCCTTCAAAGAAATTGAGGAATTAGCAGAACTACCTAACTTACTTTATTAATCTAACACGACCTTAATATCAAAATCGGATAAAGAAACTAAAAAAAGGAAAAGTACAGACTAATATCCCTAATGATTACAGATGAAAAATTCTTACCAAAATACTAAGGAATCAAGTCCAATGACACATTAAATGAATTACATAACATGACCAAGTGGTAATTATACCCTAAATGCAAACAGGTGATCAATACAAGATAACCAACCAATACAATAAAAGAGGAGGTCCACAAAACAAAGCAGAAAAATCACAAGATCATATACATTGAAGCTGAAAAACCATTCAACATCCTTCAGTATCTTTTTCTGATAAAAACATTTCAAAATGTTGGAATTGAAAGAAACGTCCTCAATATCATAATAGCCATGTATTGAAAATCCATGCCAACATCATATTTTAGGGTAAGAAACTGAAAGAATTTCTTCCTAATATCAAGAAAAAGACAAGGATGCCCATTGTCGCCACCATTATTCATCTTTGTACTGCATGCTCTAGCTAGAGAAATCAGGGAAAAAATGAATGAAAGGCATCAAAATAGCAAAAGAAGAAGTAAAACTTATTGTTTGCAGATGGCATGATCCAATATTTGGAAAATACTGAGAAATTAGCCAGAAAAATCAGCTTAGAGAGCTAAGTGAAATAGAACGATCATTAACTTCTCTGCTTTTATTTGAGTGAAAAAAACACGATCTTGGTTAAAACTTACCTAGTGCTATTTGAAAGTAGCCAAGAAATCGGTTTTGGAAAGTAAGTGAAGTAGAACCACCATGATCTTCCCCGCTATTTGAGTGAAAAGCAGCATTTTGATTAAACACACACTAAGTGGATTTGAAATTGGCCAGAAAATCAGTTTGGAAAAGTAACTGAAAAACAACAACCCTTAGGAAACCTGCTGTTATTGGAGTGAAAAACAGCATTTTGGTTAAACACTCAGTGCTATTTGAAACTAGCCAGAAAATCAGTTTGAAAAATTAAGTAAAACAGAATCACCGTTACCTTCCCTGTGGTTATTTTAGTAAAAAACAGCATCTCTGTTAAACACTCAGTGCTATTCGAAAGAAGCCAGAAAATTGGTAATTGAGAGTAAGTGAAATATTTCCACCATTAGGTTTTCTGCTGTTATTTGTGTGAAAAAACAGTATCTTCATTAAACACTCATTTAGTGTTATTTGAAAGTAGCCAGAAAATCAGTTTTGAAATCTAAGTGAAACAGAATCATCATTAGCTTCACTGTTATTATTTGACTGAAAACAGCATTTTGCTTAAAAACTCACTTAGTGTTCTTTGAAACTAACCAGAAAATCAGTTTGGAAAACTAAATGAAAAAAAAAAAAGATGTTATTACCTAACCTGCTTTTATTTGAGTGAAAAACAGCATCTTGTTTAAAACTCACCTGGTGCTATCTGAAAGGAGTCAGGAAATTGGTTCTGGAAAGAAAGTGAAATAGAATGACCATTAGCTTCCCTGAACTTATTGGAGCAAAGAACAGCATTTTGGTTAAGCACTCAGTGCTATTTGAAACTACCCAGAAAATCAGTTTGGAAAACTAAGTGAAAAATTACCACCGTTAGATTCCCTGCTCTTATTTGAGTGAAAAACAGCAGCTTCAAACAGCATGCATGTAATGCTATTTGAAACTCGCCAGAAAATCAATTTTGAAATCAAAGTATAACAGAATGACCATTAGATTCCCTGCAGTTATTGCAGTAAAAAAACAGCATTTTGCTTTAAAAATCTCTTAGTATTATTTGAAACTAACCAGATAATCAGTTTAGAAAACAAAATGAACAGAACCATCATTAGCTTTCCTGCTGTTATTTGATTGAAAAACAGCATCTTGTTAAAAACTCGCCTAGAGCTATTTGAAAGGAAACAGGAAATTGGTTTTGGAGAGAAAGTGAAATAGAACCACCTTTAGCTTCCCTGCCATAATTTGAGTGAAAACAGCTTTTCATCAAACACTCACTTAGTGCTATTTCAATTTTGCCAGAAAATCAGTTTAGAAAACTAGGTGAAAGAGAACCTCCTTCAGCTTAACCACTCTGATTTGAGTGAAAAACAGCGTCTTCTTTAACATGTAGTTAGTGCTATTGGAGACTTAGCCAGAAAAGCAATTTAGAAAACTAAGTGAAACAGAACCACCATTACCTTCCCTGCTGAAATGTGAGTGAAAAATAGCATCTTTGTTAAACACTCACATAGTGCTATTTGAAAGTAGCCAGAAAATTGGTCATGGAAAGTAAGTGAAATAGTTCCACCATTAAACTCCCTGCTCTTATTTGAGTGAAAAACAGTATATTGGTTAAGCACGCATTTAGAGCTATTTTCTAGTGGCAAGAAAATAGGTTTTGGAAAGTTAGTGAAAGAGCAACACCATTGATTTCCCTGCTGTTATTTGAGTGAAAAACGGCATCTTGGTTAAAAACTGACTTAATGCTCTTGGAGCTATTTGAAGGTTGCCAGAAAATCATTATTAGAAAGTAAGTGAAATAGAACCACAATTACTTTCCCGACTTTTATTTGAGTGTAAAACAGCATCTTGCTTAAAAACACACAGTGCTATTTGAAACACGCCAGAAAATCAATTTTGAAATTTAAGTGAAACAAAACAACCGTTAGCTTACCTGCTCTTATTTGAGTGGAAAACAGCGTCTTGGTTAAACACTCATTTATTGCTATTTGAGACTAAACAGGAAATCAGTTTGGGAAGCTTGGTGAAACAGAACCACCATTACATTCCTTGATGTTATTTGAGTAAAAAAGAGCATATTGTTTAAAAACTCACCTAAGTACTCTTTGAGTTATTTGAAAGTAAACAGAAGTTCAGATTTAGAAATTAAGTGAAATACAACTGTCATTACCTTCCCTGATGGTATTTGAGTGAAGAATAGAATCTTGGTTAAAAACTGAGTTAACGCTCTTTGAGGATTTAAATATAGACAGAAAATCTGTTGTGAAAAGTAAGTTAAATAACACCATTAGCATCTCGGATTTTATTTGAGTCCTAAAGAGCATCTTAGTTAATTACTGAATTACTGCTTCTTGAGCTATTTCAAGGTAGCCAGAAAAAATGTTTTGGAAAGTAAGTGAGATAGCAACACCATTAGCTTCCCTGGTGTTATTTGACTGAAAAGAGAGCATCTTGGTTAAAAACTCACATAGTACTTTTTGAGCAATTTGAATGTACCATAAAATCGGTTTTGGGAAAAGTGAATTAGAACCATTATTAACTCCTCTGCTGTTATTTGAGTGAAATACAACATCTTGTCTAAAACTCACTTAGGGTCACTTGAGAGTAGTCATGAAATCAGTTTTGGAAAGTAAGAGACATAGACTCATAATTAGATTCCCTTATTTTAGTTGAGCAAAAAACAACACCTTGCATTTAGGGCTATTTGAGACTAGCCAGAAATTCGGGTTGGAAAACTAAATGAAATAAACCACCATTACCTTCCCCAGTGTTGTTTGAGAGAAAAACAGCACCTTGATTAAAAATCCACTTAGTACTCTGTGAATGTGAAAACCTTGTGTCTGATGCTCCTTTTAGCTAATATATCAACAGAAGAGTAGAACATATGGAATAAAAATAAATAATAGGGGGAACAAATGTTAAAATAAATTTAGTTTGAAATGCTAGTGATAAATGAAAGCAAGGGGTAAGGGGTATGGTATGTATAATCTTTTTTTCTCTATTATCGTTTTATTTTTCTTCTGATGTCTTTTTATTGCTTTTTCTAAATCGATGCAAATGTGGTATGAAATGATGACTCTGCAACTATGTGATAATATTAAGAATTACTGATTGTATATGTAGAATGGAATGATATCTTAATGTTGTTTTGTTAAGTTTTTTAATTAATAAAAAAGTTTATAAAAAAAATTCACTTAGTGCTTTTTGAGCTATCAGAATGTATCCAGAAATTCAGTTTTAAGAACCAAGTGAAATAGAACCACCATTAACTTCCCTGCTGTTATTTGAGTGAAAATCAGTATGTTTCTTAAACTCTCACATAGTGCTATTTGAAAGTAACCAGAACGTCGGTTTTGGAAAGTGAAATAGCAACACCATTTGCTTCCCAGTTGTTATTTGAGTGAAAAACAGCATCTTGGTTAAAAACACATTTAGTGCCCTTTGAGGTATTTGAAGGTAGTCAGAAAATTGGTTTTTAAAAAGTGAAACTGAGCCATAATTACCTTCCCTGCTGTTATTTGAGTGGAACACAGCACTTCGCTTAAAGCAGACTTAGGGTTATTTGAAAATATCCAGGAAATCGGTGTTGGGAAGTAAGTGAAATTGAACTACCATTAGCTTCTCTGCTCTTACTTGAGTGGAAAAACAGCACTTTGGCTTAACACTCAGACAATGCTATTTGAAATTGAACAGAAAATCAGTTTGTAACACTAAGTGAAAGAGGACCACCTTTAACTTTCCTGCTCTTATTTGAGTGAAAAACAGCATCTTGGTTAAACATGCATTTAGTGCTTTTTGACATTAGCCAGGAAATCTGTTTGGGAAAATAAGTGAAACAGAACCACCATTACCATCCTTCTTATTATTTCAGTGAAAAACAGCATTTTGTTAAGCACTCAATGATATTTGAAACTAGCCAGAAATTCAGTTTAGAAAACTAATGAAACAGAAACTCCCTTAGTATTCCTGTTGTTATTTGAGCAAAAAAAAAACAGCATTTTCCTTTCAAACTCACTTAGTCTTATTTGAAACTAGTCAGAAAATCACTTTGGAAAATGAAGTGTACCAGAATCACCATTAGGTTCCTTGTTGTTTTTGGAGTGAAAAATTGCATCATGTTTAAAACTCACCTAGTGCTATATGAAAGGAGCCAAGAAATTGGTCTTGCAAAGTAAGTGAAATAGAAAAACCATTAGCTTCATGTCTCTTCTTTGAGTGATAAACAGCATTTTGATTAAACACTCACTGCTCTTTGAAATTTACTGGAAAATCAGTTTGGAAAACTAAGTGAAAGAAAACCATCTTTAGCTTCCTTGTTTCCTTGAGTGAAAATCAACATCTTACTTAAACGTGCAGATAGTGCTATTTGAGACTAGCCAGAAAAACATGTTGAAAACTATATGAAATGGAACCATTACCTTCCCTGGTGTTAATTGAGTGAAAAACAACATTTCATTAAAAACTCACTTAGTGCTCTTTGAGCTATTAGAAAGTATACAGAAATTTGGTTTTAGAAAGTAAGTGAAATAGAACTAAAATTACCTTCCCTGCTGTTATTTGAGGAAAAACAGTATCTTTGTTAAACACTCACACTTTGTTAAACACTCACTTAGTTCTATTAGAACATAGCCAGAATATCAGTTTTGGAAAGTAAGTGAATTAGCAACCATTAGCTTCCCAGCTGTTATGTGAGTGATAAAGAGCATCTTGGTTAAAAACTCACTTAGTGCTGTTTGGGCCGTGTGAAGGTAGCCAGAAAATCGGTTTTGTAAAGACTTATACAGAACCATCATTAAATTCCATGCTCTTCTTAGAGTGAAAAACAGGACCACCTTAAAAATCTCACATAGGGCTATTTGAAAGAAGCCAAGAAATCGAATTTCGAGAGTAAGTGGGATTGAAACACCATTAGCTTCCCTGCTCTTATTTCAGTGAAAAACAGCATTTTGCTTTAACACTCAGTTACTGCTATTTGAAATTGGCCCGAAAACCAGTTTGAAATACTAAGTGAAAGAGAACCACCTTTAGGTTCCCTGTTGCTATTTGAGTGAAAAACAACGTCTTGTCCAAAACTCCCTTTGGGCTATTTGAAAGTAGTCTGAGATCAGTTTTGGAAAGTGAGAGATATAGAACCACCTTTGGATTCCCTGCTTTTAGTTGAGTGAAAAACAATGTCTTGTTTATATATGCAGTTAGGGCTCTTTGACACTAGCCAAAAACCGGGTTGGCAAACTAAGTGATATAAAGCCACCATTACTTTCCCTGGTGTTATTTGAGTGACGAACATACTCTTGGTTTAAAACTCATTTAGTCCTATTTGAGTTATTAGAAAGTATCCAGAAATTCAGCTTGGATAGTATGTGCAAGAGAACCACCATTAACTCCCCTGCTGTTATTTAAATGAAAATCAGCACTTTGTTTAAACTCTCACATAGTGCTATATGAAAGTAGCCAGAACATCAGTTTGGGTAGTAAGTAAAATACCAACACAATTTGCTTCCCTGATGTTATTTGAGTGATGCAGAGCATCTTGGTTAAAAACTCAGTGCTCTTTGTGCAATAGAAGGTAGCCAGAAAATCAGTTTTTTAAAAGTGAAACAGAACCATCATTACCTTCCCTGCTGTTAATTGAGTGAGAACTAATACCTTGCTTAAAACTGACTTGGGTTGTTTGAAAGTAGCCAGGAAACCAATTTTGGAAAGTAAGTGAAATGGAAACATCATTAGCTTCCCTGCTGTTATTTTAGTGAAAAACAGCACTTTGGTTTAACACTCAGTTAGTGCTATTTAAAATTGAACAGAACATCAGTTTGGAAAACTAAGTGAAAGAGGACCACCTTTAAATTTTCTTCTCTTGAGTGAAAAACAGCATCTTGGTTAAACACACATTTGGTGTTGTTTGAGACTAGCCAAGAAATCATATTGGGAAACTAAGTGAAACAGAACCACCATTAGACTCCCTGCTTTTAGTTGAGCAAAAACAACACTTTGCTTAAATATGCAGGTAAGGCTAATTGAGACTAGCCAGAAAATCATCTTTGAAAACTAAGTGAAACGAAATCACCATTACCTTCCCTGGTGGTATTTCAGTGGAAAACAGCATATTGGTTAAAAACTCACTTAGCGCTCTTTAAGTTGTTAGAACGTATCCAGATATTCGGCTTTGGAAAGTGAGTAAAGTGGAATCACCATTAACTTCCCAGCTGTTATTTGACATAAAATCAGCATCTTTCTTAAGCTCTCACATAGTGCTATTTGAAAGTAGCCATCACATTGGTTTTGGAAAGTAAGTGAAATAACAACACCATTTGCTTCCCAACTGTTATTTCCATAAAAAACAGCATCTTCATTAAAACAGCATCTTGATTAAAAACACATTTAGTCCTCTATGAGCTATTTCAAGGTAGCCAGAGAATCAGTTTTTAAAAGTGAAACACAACCATCATTAACTTCCATGCTGTTATTTGAGGGGGAAACAGCATCTTGTTTAAAACTGACTTAGGGTTATTTTAACATAGACAGGAAATCGGTTATAAAAACTCTTTGAAATATACACAGTATTATCTTCCTTGCAGTTATTTGAGTGAAAAACAGTATGTTGTGTAAACACACTCAGTGCTATTTGTGAGTAGCCAGAAAACTCCATTAGACTCTAGGCACTTACTTCAGTGAAAAGCAGCATCTTGCTTAAACAATACTTTAGTGGTATTTGAAAGTAGCCAGAAAATCAAAGTTGGAATGTAAGTGAAACAGAAGAACTATTTTCTTCCCTGCTCTTATTTGAATGCAAAACAGAATGTTCCTTAAACACTCACGTAGAGCTATTTGAAACTAGCTTGAAAAATAGTATGGAGAGCTAACTGAATCAGAAGGGTGATTATTTTACAGACAGGAAATTTAGGGAAAAACAGCATATTGATTAAACATGCAGTGTTATTTGAATGTAGGCAGAAAATCATTCTGAAAACGTTGAAATATAGACACCATTATCTTCCCTGCTTTTGTTTGCGTGAAAAACAGTATGTTGCATAAATACTCCCTTAGTGCTAGTTGAGAGTTGCCAGAAAATTGGTTTTGGAAACTAAGGGAAATAGAAAATACACTAGACTCTAGGCGCTTATTGGAGTAAAAGCAGTATCTTACTTAAACACTAAGTTAGTGCTTTTTGAAAGTAGCCAGAAAATCAGAATTGGAGAGTAAGAGAAACAGAAGCATCATTTTACTCCCTGCTCTTATTTGAGTGAAAAACAGCCTGTTCCTTAAACACTCACTTACTGCTATTTTAATCTAGCCTGAAAATCAGTATCAATAGCTTATTGATAAAGAAGCACCATTATCCTCCCTACTGTTAATTTAGTGAAAAACAGCATGTTGGTTAAACACTCTGTGCTATTTTAAAATAACAAAAATTTGGCTAGGAATATTATTTGAAATATGCCCACCATTATCTTCCTTGCTGTTATTTAAGTGAAAAACAGTAGCCAGAAATTTGGATTTGGAAAGTAAGTGAAATATACTGGAAATTAGCTGCCCTGCTGTCATTTAAGTGAAAACTGTATATGCTTAAACACTCGGTGTTATTTGAAAGTAGCTAGAAAATCAGTTTTGGAAAGTAAGTGAAGTAAAAACAGCATCAGTCTCAAGGCACTTATATGAATGAAAAGCAGCATCTTGCTTAAACACTAGCCTAGTGCTACTTGAAAGTAGTCAGAAAATTGGTGTTGAAAACTATTTGAAATATGCCCACCATTATATTCCCTGTTGTTATTTGAGTGAAAAATGCTATGTTGTATAAACACTCAGTGTAATTTCAATGTAGCCAGAGAATTTGTTTTGGAAAGTAAGTGAAATACACTGGCAATTAGCTGCGCTGCTCTTATTTCAGTGAAAAAACAGTATGTTGCTTAAAAATCCACTTAGTGCAACTTAAAATTAGCCAAAAAATCAGTTTGCAAAATTCTGGGAAACAGAAGCATCATTAGCTTGCCTGCTGCTATTTTAAATAACAGTATGTTTCTTAAAAAAACCACTTCTGGCTACTTGAAACTAGCCAGAAAATCGAATCTGGAAGGCCAGTGACGTATACCGATAATTATCTTCCATGCAATTATTTGAGCGAAAAACAGTACGTTATATAAACACCCACTTAGTGCAAATTGAAACTAGCCAAAAATTCAGCTTGGAAAAGTAAGTGAAACAGAAACGCTACTAAGTTCCCTGCTGTTATTAGAGTAAAAAACAGTATGTTAAGCAGTTAGTGCTTTTGAAAAAAAGCCCTTACTTAGATTGAAAAGCAGTATGCTGTTAGAACAATGTAAGTGATATTTGAAAGTAGCCAGAAAATCAGATTGGGAAGGTAAGTGATATATGCCCATAATTAGCTTCCCTACTGTTATTTCAGTGAAAAACAGTATTTTGCTTAAACAGTTACTTAGTGCTATTTAAAAGGTGTGAGAAAATGGATTTTGGAAAGTAAATGAAAGAGAAGCAGCATTAGCTTCCCTGCTCTTATTTAGGTGAAAAACAGCAGGTTGGTTCAACACGCACTTAGTTCTATTTCAATGTAGACAGAAAATCGGTAATGAGAACTATGAGAAATACACGAGCGATCAGCTCTCCCTGCTGTTATTTGAGTGAAAAAGAGTATTTTGCTTAAACACTCATTTAGTGCTATTTGAACGCGGTCAGAAAATCTGTTTGGAAACTGTATTAGGGTTCTCTAGAGAAACAAAATCAACAGGGAACACTTGCAACTATGTAATTTATAAAAGTGTTTCATGTGACAGAAGGAATGTAGAGTCCCAAATCTGCAGGGCAAGCTGTGAAGCTGATAATTCTGATGGAGAGTCTGGACGAAATCCACAGGAATGGCTCACAAGCAGAAGCAGGAAGACTGTCTCGCCTGAATCCTTCTTAAAAGGCTTCTAATGAATAGATTAAGCATCACTCATTGCAGAAGACAAGTCTCTTTGGCTTATTACAAATGGAGTCAGATGTGGATGCAACTGATATGATCATGAGTTAATTCTATGAAATGCCCTCATCCCAACAGACAGGCCAGCCCCTGTCCAACCAGACAAACAGATTCCACCACTTGGCCAAGTTGACACATGAAGCTGACCATGACAGTCCGCTCCTTTTCAACTTGACAGGTATATATACCATTTCCATTTTACAATAGAGTGCTGCTGCACACACCCAAATTTATGGCTTGGTGGGTTAGACAACACCCAGGTCATGATAGGCAACTCAGGTCTCATGGTAATTGGTGGCCCAAGGTTAAGCATTCAGCCTCACTAAGACCCAGTAGCAGGCCAAAACTGTATCTCGAAAAGAGAATAGTTACCTGCAGCAGATGGAAAGGCTTTGCTCCAAAATACTAAGGCCTGCATTGTGATTCTCCTATAGAATATAGGGGCCTGCCAAAGGCTACAGACAGCATTTCTATTTGCCATTGATACCTCCAGCAACATTGGATCTGCTGGATCATATGGCCCAAGTAGCAGAACAGCTTGTACAGCTGCCTGAACCTGTCACAGAGCCTCCTCTTGTTCAGGTCCCACTCAAAATTAGCATCTTTTCTGGTCACTTGATAAATGGGCCAGGCTAGTACATCCTAATGAGGAATATGTTGTCACCAAAATCCAAAGAGACCAACTAGGTATTGTGCCACTGTTTAGGTCATAGGAGTGGCCAAATGTAGCAACTTATCCTTCACCTTAGAAGGGATATCTTGACATGCTCCACCCCACTGGACACCTAGAAATTTCACTGAGGTGGGAGGCCCACATATTTTTGTTGGTTTTATCTCCCATACTCTGACATGAAAATACCTTACCAGTAAGTCTAGAGTGTTGTTACTTCTTGCTCACTAGATCCAATCAACATAATATCATCAAAATAATGAACCAGTGGGCTGTCTGGTGGGAGGGAGAAATGATCAAGGTCCCTGCAGACAAGATTATGACATAGAGCTGGAGAGTGGATATGTCCCTGAGGTAGGAGAGTGAAAGTATATTGCTGACCTTGCCAGCTGAAATCAAACTGTTTCTGGTGGTCTTTACTAACAGCTATTGAGAAAAAAGCATTTGCCAGTTCACCAGCTGCATACCAGGTACAAGGGGATGTACTGATTTGCTCAAGCAATGATAGCACATCTGGAACAGCAGCTTCAATTGAAGTTATCACATGACTGAGCTTATGATAATCCACTGTCATCGTCCAAGATCCATCTTATTTCTGCACAGGCCAAATAGAAGAGTAGAATGGGGATGTGATGGGAATACACCGCTGCATCCCTCAAGTCCTTAAGAGTGGCAGCAATCTCTACAATCCATCCAGGGATTCAGCATTGCTTCTGATTTAATATCTTGCTAGGTAGGGGCAGTTCTAGTGTCTTCAACCTGGGGTTTCCCACGATAATTTTGTAATACTAAGGGAGAAAGAACCACCATTTGATTCCTTGCTCATCCTGGATGGCACAACAGTATGGTACCTAACCTTATTAAAGTTTAACCTTTTAAAGTTATTTGAAAGCAGTCTGAAAAATCGGACTTGCCAGGTACTGATTAAAGGAGCCTCTTGCTCCTATTACAGTGAAAGCTAACGCGTGGCTAAAGCACTCCCTGACTAATTGAAACTAGACAGAAATTAACATTGGAATCCTAAGGAACACGGAAACACCATATGCTGCAATGTGTGGGTTCGAGTGAAAAAATTCCTGCTGCTCAACACTAACTTGGAGCTAGATGGAAGCACCTGAGAATTGGCCTTGTAAAATCGGTGCTTTAGGCCCACGATTAGCTTCCCTGTTCTTGTCGCAGTGGACAGCAATGTGTTGCTTAAACTCTCACAGAGGGCTATTTGAAACAAGCAAGAAATTCAGATTGCAAAAGTAAGCGAAACAGCGCTGTCATTTGCTTCCCTGTTATCATTAAAATGAAGGCGAGCATGCGGCTTCCACACGCTCCTTCTGCTCCTGGAAATTAGCAAGACATTCAGTTTTGTAACCTAAGGGAAACAGAAGTACCATTCCCTATCCTGTTCTTACTGCAGAAGAGACCAGTATACAACTAAAGCATTCACTGAGGGAAATTTGAAAGTCGCCAGAAATTCAATGTGGAAAATCAGTGAAACAGAACCAAGAAATGCGGCCTTGCCATTAGCAATTTTCAAACAGTATGCTGCTTACAAAACGCACTTCGTTTTATTTCATTTGGAGAATGAAGTGAAACAGGACGAGCATTTGCGTTCTGACCATTATTTGAGTGGAAGCCAGCAGACGTCATCAACAGTCTCTTAGAGCTATTTTGAAAGCAGCCTGAAAATCCGACTTGAGAAGGAAGTAACCCATACCCACAGTGGGCTTCCCTCCCCTCTTTACGGTGACGGCGAAGGTGCAGCTACAACATTCCCTCAGTGCCATGTGAAGCGAGGCAGAACATCAAATTTTTGTAATAAAAGAAAGGGCACCACCACTTGCTTTGGTGCTGTTGTCAGACTGAGAAGATGTAAGCTGTGTAGACACTCACTCAGAGCCGTGCGAAAGCTGCCTGAAAATCGCATTGGAAAAAGAAGAGAGCGCTTCCCAGATTTAGCTTCCTTTTCTTATTTCAGTGAAAACCAATGTCCTCCTCAAACACTCAGTGCTCTCTGAAAGTAGCCAGATGTTCAGATTGGAAAACGAAATGAAACAGAGGAACCATTGGGTTGCCTGAAGTGATTTCAGTGGAAAACTCTGTGTTGCTTAGACACACTCTGAGTGCTGTTAGAAAGCAGCCAACCATTCAGTGTAGAAAAAGAAGTAAATAAACACCACCATTTGCTTCCCTGCTTTTATTAGACCGAAAGGCAGATTCGTGCTTAGGCACTCTTTTAGAGCTAATTAAAAGTGGCCAGGCTCTCGGACTTCACAGCATGAAACCTAACCCTAACACTAACTTTAACCCTAACCCTATCCCTATCCCTAACACTAACCCTTTCCCTATCCTTTTAACCCTAACCCTAAACCTAAACCTAATCTTATCCCTTTCCCTAAGCCTAACCTTAAACCAAACACTAGGAGCACATTTAGATTCCGTGCAGATATTTCAATGGACATTCATACGCAGCTTAAAATCTCAGTTAGAGCTCTTTGAAAGCAGCAAGAGATTCAGTTGGGAGAAATGAGTTAAACGGAACCAGCATTTGCTTCTCTGTCATTATGGCCGTGAAAACCTGTATCCTGCCTCCACACTGATGTAGCACTGTCTGAAGCTAGACAAACAGTCTTTCTGTCAAACTGCAGTGAAAGAAGAGCACCATTCACTTCCTTGTGGTTCGTCGCGTGAAAAGCAGTGGGTAGCCAAAACGCTCCCTGAGTTCCATTTGAAATTAACCAGATGTTCATTTTGGAATACCGAAGGAAAAAGAACCAAACTTTACTTCCCTGATCTTCTTTGATGGCACAGCAGTATGCTACCTAAACTCTCACTTAATTTTATTTGCAAGCAGTCTGAAAAATCGGACTGGCCAGCTACTAGATGTAGACCAACAATTAGCCTCTTGCTTCTATTAGACTGGAAGATAACGTGTGCCTAAAGCACTCCCTGACTGCTAATTGAAACTGGCCAGAAATTCAGATTGGAATCCTAAGGAACACGGAACCACAATTTGCTCCCTTGCCTGTGTTCGAGCGAAAAACTGCCTGCTGCTCAACACTAACTTAGAGCTAATTGGAAGCACCTGAGAATTGGTCTTGTAAAATCAGTGCTTTAAATCCACGATTAGCTTCCCCCTTCTAGTTGCAGTGGACAGCAGTGTCCTGCTTAACCCTCACAGAGGGCTATTAGAAACAAGCCAGAAATCCAGATTGGAGAAGTAAGCGAAACGGCGCTGCCATTTGCTTCTCTGTCGTCATTACAGTGAAAATCAGCATGGTGCTGCCACACTTCCTTTGTGCTCCTGGAAGCTAGCTAGACATTCAGTTTCAAAACCTAAAGGGAAAGAGACGTACCATTCGTTAGCGTGTTCTTACTGGAGAGAAGACCGGCATGCAGGTAAGCACTCACTGAAAGCCGTTTGAAGTCGCCAGAAATTCAGTGTGGAAAAATCAGTGAATCGGAACCAAGAACTGCTGCCCTGCCTTCACCAGCGTGAAAAACTGTACGCTGCTTACAAAACTCACTTCGTTTTATTTCGGAAGCTAGCGAGAATCGGTTTGGAGAATGAAGTGAAACAGAACGAGCATTTGCGTCCTGGCCATTATTGGAGTGGAAGCCAGCAGTCGTCATTAACAGTCTCTTAGAGATATTTTGAAAGCAGCTTGAAAATCCGACTTGAGAGGGAAGTAACCTATACCCACAGTGGGCTTCCCTTCCCTCGTTACGGTGACGGCGAAGGTGCAGTTACAACATGCCTTCAGTGCCATATGAAGCGAGCCAGAACATCACATTGTTGTAATAAAGGAAAGGGCACCACCACTTGCTTCCGTGCCATTGTCAGACTTAGAAGATGTAAGCTGCGTAGACACTTACTCAGAGCCGTGCGAAAGCTGCCTGAAAATCGCATTGGAAAAAGAAGTGAGCTCTTCCCAGATTTAGCTTTCTGCTCTTATTTCAGTGAAAACCAGTGTCCTGCTCAAACACTCACCTAGTGCTCTCTGAAACTAGCCAGATGTTCAGATTGGAAAACGAAATGAAACAGAGGAAACATTGGGTTGCCTGAAGTGATTACAGTGGAAAACTCTGTGTTGCTTAGACACACTCTGAGTGCTGTTAGAAAGCAGCCAGCAGTTCAGTTCGGAAAACAAGGTCACACAGAACCACCATTTCCTTTTGTGCTATTATTAGACTTTAAGGTGGTTTTCTGCTTAGGCCCTCTTTTAGAAGTAATTGAAAGTGACCTGAAAGTCATACTTGACACGTTGAACCCTAACCCTAACCGTAACCGTAACCGTAACCCTAACCCTAATCTTATCCGTAACCCTAGCCGTATCTGTCTCCCTATCCTTATCCCTAAACCTCACCCTAACTCTAACCCTAAGAGCACATTGATATTCCGTGCATGTATTTCTCTGGAAATCTGTAGGCTGCTTAAACACTCAGTTAGTGCTATTTGAAAGCAGCAAGAGATTCAATTGTGATAAATGAGTAACTCGGAACCAACATTTACTTCACTGTCATTATGACTGTGAAAGCCTGTAGGCTCCCTCCACACTGATGTAGCACTATGTGAAAAAAGCCTGATAGTTTGTTTGGAAAACTGCAGTGAATGAAGAGAACCATTCACTTCCCTGTTGTTCTTCGAGTGAAAAGCCATAGGTAGCTGAAACACTCACTGAATTCCATTTGAAACTAAACAGAAATTCAATTTGGAATACTGAGGGAGTAAGAACATCCTTTTGCTTCCCTGCTGTTATTAGACTGAAAGCTGTATTCCTGCTTAAGCCCTCTTTTAGAGCTAATTGAAAGTAACCTGAAAGTTTTACTTGACAACCTGAACCCTAACACTAACCCTAATCCTATCTCAGTCCCTATCCTTAACCTATCCCTATCCTCATCCTTAACCCTAACCGTAACCCAACCTTTACCCTTAGAGCACATTGAACTTCCCTGCTCTTTTTTCTGTGGTAATCAGTGGGCTGCTTAAACAGTACTATTTGAAATCAGCCGGAGTTTCTGTTCAGAGAAATGAGTGACTCGGAACCAGCACTTGCCTCCATGACATTATGAGAGTGAAAGCCAGTATGCTGCCTCCACACTCACATATTGTTGTCTGAAAAAAACATGCCAGATAGTCTGTTTGGAAAACTGCAGTGAAAGAAGAGCACCATTCACTTCCCTGCTGTTCTTTGAGTGAAAGCAGTAGGTAGCTGAAAAATTCACTGAGCTCTATTTCAAAGTAACCGGAAATCCCGTTTGGAAAACTATGGGAGAAAGAATCACCATTCTTGCCCCTGCTCTTCTAGGATGGCACAAAAGTATGCTACCTAACCTCTCACTTAAAGTGATTTGAAAGCTGTCTGAAAAATCGGAGTCGCCTGGTACTGGATATAGACCCACAATTAGCCTCCAACTCCCATTACAGTGAAAACTAGTGTGTGGCTAAAGCACTCCCTGACTGCTATTTGAAACTAGCCAGATATTCAGATTGGAATCCTAAGGAACACGGAACCACCATTTGCTCCCCTGCCTGTATTACAGTGAAAAACTGCCTGCTGCTCAACACTCATTTGGGGCAACCTGGAAGCACCTGAGATTTGGTCTTGTAAAATCGGTGGTTTATGCCCATGATTAACTTCCCTGTTCTTGTTGCAGTGGACAGCACTGTGCTGCTTAAACACTCACAAAGGGCTATTTGAAACAAGCCAGAATATCAGTTTCGAGAAGTAATTGAAACGGCGCCACCATTTGCTTCCCTGTCGTCATTTCAGTGAAAACCACCATGCTGCTTCCACACTCTCTTTGTCTTGGAAGCTCGCTAGACATTCAGTTTCAAAACCTAAGGGAGACAAAATTACCATCATCTAGCCTGCTCTTACTGGAGAGGAAACCAGTATGCAGCTTAAACACTAACTGAGGGCCACTTGAATGCCACCACAAATTCAGATTGGAAAAATCAGTGAAACGGAGCTATGAACTGCTGTCTTGCCTTCACCAGCATGAAAAACAGTATCCTGCTTACAAAACTCACTTCATGCTGTTTTGGAAGCTAGTATGAATTTCCTTTTGGAGAACAACGTGAAACAGAACAAGCCTTCGCCAACCTGCTCTTACTGGAGTGGACACCAGTATGCAGCTTAAACACTCACTGAGGGCCTTTTGAAAGTAACCAGAAATTATGTTTGGAAAAAATCAGTGAAACGGAACCATGAACTGCTGCCCTGCCATTAGCAGTGTGATAAACAGTATTCTGTTTCATATCTCATACCCTTTTAGCTTTCCACTCCGATTACGGTGAAATCCAGTGTGTGGTTGAAATCTTCCCTTATTGCTAGTTGAAATGAGCCAGAATTCAGAATCAATTCATAAGTAAATGTGAACAACCATTTGTTTCCCTGTCAGTTTTAGAGTAAAAAACTGTAAGCTACTTTTACACACAAGCTTTTTGGTAGCACCTGAAAATAAGTACTGTACTATCAATGATATATATCCACAATTTGGCTTCCCTGCTCTTATTACAGTGCTACCAGTGTGCTGCTTAGGGCTATTTGAACCTAGGCAGAAATTCATTTTAGAGAAATAAGTGAAACAGAACCACCTTTTGCTTCCCTATTGTTGTTTGATTAAAAAAACTGTATGCTGCTTAAACACTCACTTTATGATTTTTGATACTAGTCTTATATTCAGTTTTGAAAACTAAGGGAAACACATGCACCTTTCACTTCCCCACTGTTATTTGAGTGAAAAGTGGTATGTAGCTTAAACAGTGCTATTTGAAACTAAACAGAAATTCAGTTTGAAAAACTAAGTGAAAGAAAACTACCTTTTGCTTCCCGGATGTTACTTAACTAAAAACAGTGCACTTCTTAACCTCTCATTGAAAGTTATTTGAAAACTGTCTGAAAATTGGTCTTGCAAAATACATGGTATATACCCACAATTAGCTACCTTCTGTTATTACAGTGACAACTAGTTTGTGGCTAAAACATTCCCTTAATGGTATTTGAAATGAGCCAGGTTTGATTTATACGTAAGATGGAACCACCATTTTCTTCCCTACTGGTATTAGTTTAAAAACTGTATGTTGCCTAAGCACACACTTACAGTTAATTGGAAGCACCTAAAAATTGGTCTTATAAAATCATTGCAATCAGTGAAACAGAGCCTCGGTTTGCTTCTCTGCCATTATTAAAGTGAAACACAAATATGCTGCTTTCACACTCACTTAGTGCCATTTGAAACTACTTCCATGCACTTTTATACTGAAATCCTACATTTTCTCTGAACAGTCACCAGTTCTCTGCTGCACTGGTATATGTGTGAAAACTGAGTAAAGTATTGGCTCCTTTTTATTCCATGCTCTTTTTGGAGAAAAAACAGCAATTTTCAGAGAACTCAGTGCTTTTTTAAAAGGGTATGTAATACCTTATTATTATAAGTGCAATTCTGACTTCTCTCACTGCTGTACTGTTTTGAATGATAAGCATCAGTTTCACAGAATACTCACCTCGGGCTATACGAAACTGGTATGTAAATCCGTATTGAATACTTAATTAAAAGTTGGTTCCTCTCATTCCTTGCATTTCTAAATGAAAAATTCAGTTTTCAGAGATCACTTATCTGTTGCTATGTGAAAGTGGTATATAAGTTCTTTTTGTTAAATGACTGTTATACTGACTCCATCCACCTCCATGCAGTTTTTTTGCGTGAAAATCTGCATTTTCGTAGAACACTGATCTAGTACTTTGTGGAATTAGTATGTAAGTCCAGTTTGAAAATTCTGAGACATATTTTCTCAATTCACATCCATGCATTTTTTATTTTAAAATCTGAATTGTCATAGAAAATTCACTAGTGCATTGTGAAAGTGAAATGTAAGTCAGTTTTGAAACATGAGTGAAGTACTGGGTCCATTCACTTCCATGCCCGTTTTAATTAAAAAGGCAGAATTTTCACAGAAACTCCCCAAGTGTTCTGTGAAAGTGGTATGTTAATCCCTTGAAAAACTTTGTGAAATGGTGGCTGTATTTACTTCCAGGCATGTCTGCTATTGAGAAACTGAATTTTCATAGAACACTCAGCTAAGGCTCTGTGAAAATAGTATGTAAGTCCATTGGGAAAATGAGTGATATACCTACTCCATTTTCTTCCAGGCACTTTTTAGTTTATAACTACATCTTCACAAAGCAGTCACTTAGGGCTTTTGCAAACTGGTTATTAAGGCCATTTGGAAAACAGAGTGAAATACTGGCTCCTTTTAATTCCATGTACTTTTTGAGTAAAAATCTGCATTTTTACAGAGCACTCACCTATTTTTCTGCTGAACTGGGATGAAAATCTGGTTTTAAAACTAATTTTTGAGTGGCTGGCTACATTAAAATAACATGCGCTTTCCTGAGTAGAAAAACTGAATTTTCACTGAACACTTAACCCACAGCTATGTGAAATGGTTATGTAAATCCGTTTTGAAAACTGAGTGAAATACAGGCTCCATTCACTTCCATGCACTTTTTTTGAGTGAAAATTGCATTTTTTCAGTATACTTAGCCAGTACTGGTTTATTCTGGTATGGACTTCCATTTTGAAACTGAATATATTACTGACTTCATATACTTATGTGCACTATTTTGAGTGACAACCTGCATTTTCACAGAAATTCACATAATTGTCTGTGAAACTGGTATAAAGTCTGTTTAGAAAACTATTTCTATACAGAAACCATTCCCTTTTGTGCACTTTTGTGAGTGAAAAAAATATATTTTCACAGAACACTCATTTAGTATGCAGGTCTATTTTGAAACCTGAAAATATACTGCCTCCATCCACTTCCGGGCACTTTTTAAAGAGTTAAAAAAAACAGCATTTTAACTAGAAAACTTTAGTTTTCTGCAAAACTAATGTTTTGTGAAAGTGGTGTTGTAAGTCCATTCTGAAAACTGAATTATATACTGACATTATAAGAATGCACTTTTTTTCAGTGACAAACTGTGATTTTACTGAACTCTCTACTAATGCCATGTGAAAAGGGTATATGAGTCTGTTTAGGAAATGAGTGAATTACTGGCCCCTTTCACTTCCATACACTTGTTTGAGTGACAACATCATTTTCACAGAACACTCACCTAGTTCTCTGCAAACTTTTATGAAAATCCATTACCAAAACTAAGTGACATATTGGTTCCTATCTATTACACAGTTTTAAGTGAAAGATTGCATTTTCCAGAACACTAATTTAGTACTCTTTGAAACTTCTATGTATACCTATTTTGAAAACTGAGTGAAATAATTGTACCCTTCATTTCCATACACTTTTTGAGGGAAATACAGCATTTTCAAAGAACAGTCACTTAGTTCACTGCACAACTACTATGTAAGTCTGTTTCTGAAATCCTAGTGAAATATGTGCTCTTTTCCTTTCTATTCTATTTTTATTGAAATACTGAATTTATATATACATGCAGTACTAAGTGACCATGCTATGCAAGTATGTTTTGAAAAATGAGTAAAATCCTAGCTCTTATTCATTTCCCAGGATTTTTTTATTGAGAAAGTGAATTTTCACAGAAAACCTAAATGGTTTTCTGTATGTATGGTTTGAAAACTGGCAGAATGTAAGCTCATTTCATTTCCATACACTTTTGTGAGTGAAACACAGCAATTTCACAGACCACTCACCCAGTGCAAACAATACTGGCGTATTTTGAATCCTGAGTGAATATTGGCTCCATTCCTTTCCATGGACTTTTTAAATTAAAAAATGAATTTTCACAGAAATGTCATGTAGTGGTTTGTGGAAATGAGGTGTGAGTCCATTTTGGAAGCTGAGTGAAATACAAGATCCAATCACTTCCAGGAACTTTTATTTAGTGAAAAAATGCATTTCCTCAGAACACTCACCTAGTGCTCTATGAAAGTCGTATGTGTATCTGTTGGGAAAACTGATTAACTGGCTCTTTTCAAATCAAGGCATTTTTTTAGTTAAAAACTGCATTTTCACACAATACTCATTTAGTGTTGTCCACAACTAGTACTTAAGTTTGTTTGGAAATATGAGTGAAATACTGCCCCATAAAATTACATGAATTTTTGAGTGAAAATCTGCATTTTTATATGACTCATTTAAGCTGCAAAACTGGTATGTAATTCTTTTTTAAAAACTGATTGAATTATTGTTTACACTGACAAATGTATGCTTTTTTACTGAAAAACTGCATTTTCAATGAATATTCACCTAATGCTATGTGAACCGGGTATGAAAGTCTGTTTTGAAAACTTCATGAAATACTATCCCCATTCACTTACATGAACTTTTTAAAGTGAAAGAATGCAGTTTCATGGAAAATGCACTTAGATATCTGTGAAACTCTTTTGTAAGTCCGTTTTGAAAACAGAGGCAAATACCAAATCTATTCAGTTATAGTTGCATAGAAATGGTATTTTTACACAAAACTCATCTGCTGCTCTGTGAAAATGGTGTTTAAATTCCTTTTGAAAGCTGAGTGAAATACTGGCTCCGTTTGGTTCTAGGCATTTTTTTTTTTGGTGAAAAACTACTTTATTGCAGAAAACTCACCTAGTGCTTTGCAAAACTGGTATGTAAGTCTGTTTGGAAAACTGAATAAAATCTGGTTCCATTCAATTCTATCCACTTTTTTTCCCCTTTGGCAGGCACCAGGTATTGAACCCAGGTCTCTGGCATGACAAGAGAGAAATACGTACGCTTCCTGAGCCATGGTGACCTGCCCCCATGCGCTTTTTGAGTGATAATCTGCATTTTTTACAAACACTCACTTATTTCTCTACTGCAATGGTATGTAATTCTGGTTTAAAACTCAATGAAATATTTGCTATATTCAAATGTGAGCTTTCCTGAGTGAAAAACTGCATTTTCACTGAAAACTCACCTAATGCTATGCAAAGGTTTATGTGAGAACTTTTTGAAAATTGCATGAAATACTGGCTCCATTCAATTCCATGCAATTTTTTGAGTGAAAACTATGTTGTCTCAGAAGACTCACATAGTTCTCTGCGAAACTTGTATAAAAGTCCATTTTGAAAACTGAATGAAATACAGGCTTTATTGAATTCCATGCTCTTCCATAAATAAAAGAATTCTTTTTCACAGAACAAAAACAGTACTCTTCAAAACATCTATGTAAGTTCCTTTTGAAAACTTAGTGAAATAATGGCTCCCTCCATAGCTACACAATTTTTGAGTGAAACGCAGTATTTTAACAGAAAAACCACCAACTGTTAGATATGTTGTTATGTAATTCTATTTTGAAAACTATAAAATACTGGCTACATTCACATACATGCACTACTTTGAGTCAAAACTGCATTTCAAAAAATTCTCACCTAGTACTCTGAAAAACATTTAAATAAGTTCATTTTGAAAACTGGTTCTATACTGGCTCCATTTCCTTCTATGCATTTTTTGAGTGATAAACCACATTTTCACAGAACACTCTCATCTGGTTTGTGATGTATTATGTAAGTCTATTTTTAAACATGTATTATGAACTGGTTCCATCCAATTTTGGAGAGTTTTTTGAGAAAAAAATGGCATGTCACTGAACACTCACCTAAATCTCTGTGAATCTGGTCCTTTTAAATTCTTAGTGAAATACTTCCTCCATTCAATAAGATGTACTTTTGTCTGAAAAACTGTATTTTTCACAGAACACTCTCCAAGTCCTCTCCAAAACATGTATATAAGTCTATTTTGAGCACTGAGTGAAATAATGACTTCATATAACGCACATTTTTGAGTGCAGACTGCATTTTCACAGAAAAGTCACCTAGTGTTCTGCAAATACGCTATATAAGCCCATTTTGAAAATTGTATGAAATACTGGCTCCGTTCAAATTCAGGTAATTTTTTTACTAAAATACTGAATTATCACAGAACAGTCACATCGTGCTATGTGACCCAGATACGTAAGTCTAATTTCATAAATGAGTGAAATTCTGGCTTTCACTTTCATCCTCTTTTTATTGAAAAAGTGAATTTTCATGGATAACTCACCTCATTTATTTATACTATGTGAAAATAGTATATATGTCTGTTTTTAAAACTGAGTGGAGTATGCACTCTTTTTATTCCAAACAATAATAACTGAAAAACTGCTTTTTCACAAAACACTCACATAGTACCCTGTGAAAATGCTATGTATGTCCATTTCAAAAACTGAGTGAAATCCTGCCTCCTTTGATCCCTACACTCTTTTGAGTGAAAAACATCATATTCACCAGTCACCCAGACATTTGTGAAAGTGGCATGTAAGTCTATTTTGAAAACTGAGTGAAATGCAGTCTCTGTTCACTCCTAAGTACTTTTTTGAGTGAAAAATTGCATTTTCATGGAACACTCACATATCGCTCCTCAAAACTGGTATATGAGTCAATTTTGAAACCTGACTGAAATTCTGTCTCCATTCACTTCCATTCAGTTTTTGAGTGAAATCAGCCCTATCACAGAACACTAAGGTGGTGTGTTGCAACATTAGTATGCATGTCCCTTTTAGAAAATGAGTGATTATCAACTCCATTCAACTCCAGGCTATTTTCTGAGAGAAAAGCAGCATTTGTACAGAATACTAATGCTTAATGGGAAGGGTATGTGAGTCTTTCAAAACTGGATTAAATACAAGCTTCTTTCATTCCATGCACTTTTTTGAGTGAAAAATAGCTTCTTCACATAAGACTCACTTATGCACTGTGAAACTGGTATATAAGACCTTTTGATAACCCATTGCCGTACTGGCTTCATACATTTCAATGCACATTTTTTAGTAAAATGCTGCATTTCCATAGAAAATTCACCTAGTGTTTTGTGATGTTGGTATACAAGTCCATTTTGAAAACCTGAGTGAAGTCCTATTGCCATTCTGTTCTTTTTTTTATTGAAAAACTGAATTTTTACACTAAATTCCCCTAGTATCTGTGAAAATTGTATATAAGTTCCTCTTGAAAATGGAGTGAAATACCAGCTCCATTCATTTCCAGGAATTTTTGTGTTTGTGCGAAAAGGGCATTTTCACAGAAAACTTACCTAGTGCTTTGTGAAACTTGCACGTAAGTGCATTTGGAAAATTGAGTGAAATATTGGTTCTATTTAATTCCTTGCATTTTTTGAGTGAAATATCTGCATTTTCACAGAACACTCACCCATTTTTCAGTTGAACTAGTACGTAATTCCAGTTTAAAACTGATTGAAATATTGACTACATTTAAAACATGCACTGTTTTGAGAGAAAAATTATTTTCACCAAACTCTCACCTAATGCTATGCAACATATGCTTGCAAGTTAGTTTTGAAGACTGTGAAATACTGGTTTTATTCATTTCCATGAACTTTTTTGTGTAAAAAATACATTTTCTCTAAACACTCCTGTAGTTATTTGGGAAACTTGTATGAACATCTGTTTTGAAAACTGATTGAAATACTGTCTCTATTTAATTCCATGCTCTTTTGTAAGGAAAGAATTCATTTTCACAGAATACACACTTAGTTCCCATGAAATAAGTATGTAATTCTGTACTGAAAATTTCACTTCTATAGATTTTTTTTGAGTGAGATACAGCATTTTCACAGAACAACCAACCAGTGTTGGCAATACTGGCATTGAATTCCATTTTGAAAACAGAGTAAAATACAAGTCCCATTCAGATACATGCTCTATTTTGAATGAAAGTCTGTGTTTTTACAGAACTTTCACCTAGTTCTCTGTGAAACTGTTACAAAAGTCCGTTTTTAAAAGTAGTTCTATGTTGGCTCCATTCCCTACTGTGCACTTTTTGAGTAAAAACTGCATTTGCACAAAACTCTCACTGAGTGCTCTGTGACACTTGTATGTATGTTCATTTTGAAAATGGGATGAATTTCCAGCTCTGTTCAATTTTCTTTGAAAAGAAAGAGCAATTTCACAAAACACTCACTTGATGTTATCTATGATGGCATGCAATTCTATTTTGAAACCTGAGTGAAATATGGGTTTCATTCACTTCCATTCCATTCTTTACAGAAAAAAAATAAATTTTCACAGACAACTCTGTGAGAACATGGTGTCAGAGACAACTCTGTGAAAATAGGGTGTCAGACTACGCTAGAAACTGTGTGAAATACTGGCTTCATTCATATCTGGGAACTTTTTTAGTGAAAACTGCATATTTATAGACGACTCAATGCTTTGTGCAATGATAAGTAAGTTCATTTGGGAAACTTAATGACATACAGACTCTATATAATTCTGTTCATTTTTTTAGTGAAAATCTGCATTTTTCAGAACAGTCATCTGTTTCTCTGTGAAACTGGTATGTAATTGCTCTTTTAAGAATGAGTGAAATATTGGCAAAATTGAAATACATGCACTTTTTCGAGTGAAGAATTTCATTTTCACTGAACACTCACCTAATGCTATGTGAAATGGGTATGTAAGTCAATTTTTGAAAACTGCATTTAATACTGTTTCTGTTCACTTCCATGCACTTTTGAAAGTGAAAGAATGCCTTTTCAAAGAATACACACTTAGATCTCTGTGAATTTTCTTTGTAAATCCATATTATAAACTGGGTGAAATAATGGCTCCCTTCACTTCTATACAATTTTTTGCAGTGAAAAGCAGCATTTTCACAGAACACTCACCTAGTGCTTTGTGATACTGGCAGAAAAGTCCATTTTGAAAATGAGTGAAATCCTGGCTCCATTCAGTTCCTTTTTATTGTAAAACTAAAATTTTACATAAAACCCACCTAGTGTCTGTGAAAATGGCATGTAAGTTCCTCTTGAAAACTTAGTGAAATACTGGATGTATTCAATTCAAGGCATTTTTACAGAACGCTCACTTACTACTTTGAGAAACAGGTATATAAATTCATTTGGAAAAGAGATTGAAGTGCTGTCTCCATTTAATAGCATACATTTTTTGAGTGAAACTCATTTTTCCAGAACACTTGCCTACTTCTCTGCTGAATTGGTATGTATTTCCTGTTTAAAACTGAGTGTAATATGTGCTAAATTTATGTAACATATATGTAAGTCAATTTTGAGGACTGAGTGAAATACAGGCTCTATTCACTTTCAATTAATTTTTTGAGTAAAAAAACTGCATTGTCACAGAATGCTCACCTGTTTCTCCTGGAAACTGGTATGTTATACCATTTTGAAAACTGAGTGAAATACTGCATCCATTCACTTCCATGCACTTTTTGAATGAAATCAGGTATTTTCACAGAACCCTCATTAACTGCTTTGTGAAAATTGTATGTAATTCTTTTTTAAAAACTGAGTGGAATGTTGGCTCCATTCACTTCCGTACACACTTCTGAAAGAAACACAGCATTTTTCCAGAACATTCACACCATGCTAGTGATAGATATCTCATTTCATTTTTGAAAACGGAGTGAAATTCAACTCCACTCACTTTCATGCATTCCTTTGACTATAAAATGGAATTTTCACAAAACATTCACCTAGTGTTGTATGAAACTGGTGTGTAACCTCATTTTGAAAACTGAGTGAAATATTGGTTCTCTTCAATTCCATGCACCCTTTTGAGTGAAGGAACGCATTTTCTCACAAACTTTCTGTAGTGCTCTGGGAAAATAGGATGCAAGTCCTATGTGAAAACTGGGTGAAATAATATCTCCCTTCACATCCAAATTTTTAAATTGAGAAATAGCATTTTCACAAAACACTCACCTAGTTCATTGCAGAACATGTATGTAAGTCTGTTGAAATCTTAGTGAAATACTTTCTCCATCAATTCTATGTACATTTTGACTGGAAATTGAATATTCACATTACACACACCTAGTCCTCTGCAAAAGGGTGATGAGTCCAGTTTGAAAATCAGTGCTATTCTAGCTCCAGTCACTTCAATGAATATTTTTGAGCAAAACCCCTGCATTTTCACAGAAAACTCACGTATTTTTCTGTGATTCAGCTAAGTAAGTCCATTTTGAAAACTGGTAGAAATAATGGCTCCGTTCAAATCTATGCACTTTTTGAATGAAATACTGAATTTTCACAGAGCAGTCATTTAGTCCTACTTTACCCTGGTGCATAAGTCCATTTGGAAACTTCTCTAGGTTATCTCTTTGGAGATGTGATTAAATCAACACTGTGTATTAAACTTGATTAGATAGAGACATCCTTCCACCCATTCTATGTGGGTCTTGATTAGGTTACTGGAATCGTACAAAAAAGGAGATATTTTGGAGAGAGTTCTTTTTTGAGAATTAGGAGATCACTACAGAACCATAAAATGATGAGAAAACCACAAGGCCCACCAGCCATCAATCTTTGGAGATAAAGAAGAATAATTCTGCCAGGAGGCTATATGAAAGAAGAAGCCTGTAGAGGAACCTAGAAAAAATTGCCATACTCATCATGTGCCTTTGTAGTTGAAAGAGAAACCCTGAACTTCATCAACCTTTCTTGGGTGAGAGTAATCACTTGTTGATGCTTAATATGGACCTTTTTATAGATTTGCTTTATTTGGGATATTTTCTAAGCCTTAGAAGAGTAGGCTAGCAACTTATTGGTTTCCCCCTTTTAAAGGTCATTCCATTTCTGGTATATTACATTCTGAGAGCTTGCAAACTAAAATAGCACACTAAGCACTCTGCAAAATATCTATGTAATGCCATCCTGAAAATTGAGTGAAATAATGACTCCATCCAAGTACATGCACTATTTGGGAGTGAAAAACTGCATTTTCACAAAATACTCACCTAGGGCTCTGCAGAACTGTTACATAAGTCTACATTGAAAATTAGTTCTATGCTGGTTTCATTTCCTTCTATTCACTTTTTTGAGTGAAAAACCACTTTAACAGGGCAGTCACCTGTGCTCTGTGTACCTGTATGTAAGTTTGTTTTATAACCCATGTAATATAGTGTCTTATCCAATTCCATGTATTTTTGAGTGAAAAACTATTTTCAGAAAACACTCACATAAAGCTTTATCAAAAGTGCATGTAAGTCTTTTTAAAAAACTGAGTGAAATACTGGGCCTTTTCATATTCATACACTTTTTTAATGAATACAGTATTTTCACAGAAAATTCACCCAGTGCTAGCAATACTGGTATGTAATTCAATGATGAAAACTGAGTGAAACATTGGCTTCATCAAATTCAATTTTTTTTTTTACTGAAATGCTAAATTTTCACAGGACAGTCATATAGTGCTGTGTGACCCTGGTATGTAAGTTCATTTGAAAAATTAGTGAAATCATGGTTTTATTCACTAACCAGCACTTTTTTATTTAAAAAGTGAGTTTTCATGGAAATCTCACCTAGTTCTTTGTGAAAATGTTACCTATGTCTGTTTTGAAACTGAGCAAATATTGTCTACTTTCATTCCATGTACTTTTTTAACTGAAAAGCTGCTTTTTTAGAAAACTCACATAGTACCCTGTGAAAATGTTATGTATGCCTGTATTGAAAACTTAGTGAAATCCTGCCTCCTTTCAGCTCCACACACTATTCAATGAAAAAATCATATTCAAAGATCTCTCATCCAGTGCTCTTTGAAACTGGTATGAAAGCCAATTTTGAAAACTGAGTGAAATACAGGTTCCATTCACTTCCAAGTGGTTTTTGAGTGAAAAACTGCATTTTCACAGAACACCCACTTATTGCTCCTTGAAACTGGTTTGTAAGTTCATTTTGAAAAGTGAGTGAAATACAGACTCCATTCACTTCCCAAGCACTTTTTGAATGAAAAACAGTAATTTCATAGAACACTCACCCAGTGCTCTGTGACACTGGTATTTAATTCCTTTAGAAAACTTAGGGAAATACTGACCCATTCAATTGCATGCTCTTTATTGAACCCAGAATGCTCACTAAGTACTTTGTGAAATATGTGTGTAAATTCTTTTTAAAAACTCAGTGAAACACTGGCTCCATTCACTTCTATACACATTTCTCAAGGAAATATGGCATTTTCAGAAAACACGTACCCACGGCTAGTGATAATGGTATGTAATTCCACTATGAAAACTGAGTGAAATATTGGTTCCACTCACGTCCATGCATTCTTTTGACTGAAAAATGCCATTTTCACAAAACACTCGCCTAGTGCTGTATGAAACTAATATGTAAGCTTGTTTTGATAACTGTGTGAAATACCAGTTCCATTCAATTACATACACTTTTTGAGTGAAAGAATGCATTTTCACAAAAACATTCTCTAGTGCTCTGGGAAAATGGAATGTAAGTCTGATGTGAAACTGGGTAAAATAATGGCTCCCTCAAAAGGAAATATTTTAACGAAAAATAGAATTTCATAGGACACTCACTTAGTTTACTGTGAAACATATGTAAATCCATGTTGAAATTTAATGAAAGAATTCCTCCTTCAATTTCATTCAGTTTTTGACTGAAAACCAAATATTTACATAACACACACCATGTGATCTGCAAAAGTGTTATATGAGTCCATTTTAAAAATTGGTGCTAGGTGGCCTAGGGACCAAGATGGCTTAGCGAAGTGTGAGATTTAGTTCACACTCCAGAGCAGCTAGTACGTAGCCAGGAACAATATAGAACAACTGCTGGGGCCAAATCAGTGACCAGACACACAGCATACACCAATCTGGACAAGATGGACCTGCTGTGAGCCAACACAGAACTGTGTTCCCCAAGCTGTGGTGGTTGGCACCACTCCCTCACAAGCTACTTCTCAGAAGGGAAAGGAAAGAGACTACCAGCAGCAGGGGCTGAGTGCAACCAAGCTCCAATTATGGAATTAATTAACAAGTTCTGACTACTAAAAATAGGCCTTCAGCTCAGCTGACCCTCGAGTAAAAGTGGAAGTTGCTGGGTTTTGCCCAGAGGTTTTTTTTGGATATGAAAATGTTTGGGCCCTGAAAGAAAGGAAGAGGCACATAAGACCTGGAGATACACAGAGTGGTGTACCAACTTAAGCTCTTGATTGGCAAACCCGGGGAATGGGGGTCCTGATCTGAAAGGGATTTTTTTTTACCTTTTTTGTGGTTGTGTTACTATGGCTTGACTACTCTTTAGATATAGCTGCAGGACTTCAGGCTCCAATTGCCCAAACAATGAGTAGACTTGAGTTTGTTTGTGTGTTTGTCTGGAGCTGTGGGGAGAGGAGAGTAGTGGGACTCAGCTCAGGTGGGTTCCCTCCCTCAAGGTCTGAAAAAGTGAAGTGATTAAAGTCAGCTTACAACCTCTCCTCTGCCTGGACCATGCCCCAACAGGAAGAGTCTGCTGAAGTTAAAGGTACTGCATCACCTTATGCTGGTGGGCTCTGCAGGCAGAAAAACACCACATACTGGGCAGGATAGGTAAAACACAGAGTCCCGAGTCTACATATAGGAAAATCTTTCAATCTGCTGGGTCTCATCTTCAGGGAAAACTGATGAAGGTGTCTTTTTCCCCCTGACAGGAGGTCAGTTTGGTCTGGGAAAAATCTTGCTGGGGTCTATAATACCTAAATAGACCCTCCTAAGTGTGTGGGGGGGAGGCACCATACAGGCAGTGCAAGAAACAAGAACTGAAAAAATGTAATGTTACGCAAACGTAAGCTAGAGGTCTAGAATAAGCAGAACTGAATGTCAAAGAACAGATAGACAACAAAATTATCCAGCAAGAAAATCCTAGGTAAAAAAAAACTGAAAACCATCTCCAGAACAAACAAATTAAGGTAATGTCTAGACACCAACAAAAAATAACAAATCATACTAGGAAAATTAAAGATATGGCCCAGTCAAATGGACAAACCAACAATTCAAATGAGATGCAAGACTGGAAACAGTTCAGAATGTTCAAACAGATATAGAAAACCTTATCAAAAATCAAATCAATGAATCGAGGGAGGATATAAAAAACAGTGCTAGGGCAGTGCAATTGTGGTTCAGTGGCAAAGTTCTCACCTGCTATCCTAGCGACCCACACAATTCCTGGAACATGTTCAAGCAAAAAAAGGAAATAGTGCTATTATAAATACATTCACTTCAGTGAATATTTTTGAGTGAAACTGCATTTTCACTGACAACTCACCTAGTTCTCTATGAAACTAGTATGTAGGTCCACTATGAAACCTTATTGAAATACTTCATTCAATTCTAAACACTTTTTGACTGATATACTGAATTTTCACAGATCAGTCACATAGTGCTACTTGACCCTGAAACGTGTCTATTTTGAAAAATGAATCATATACTGGCTCTATTCACTTCCAAGTACTTTTTTATTGAAACAGTGAATTTTCACAGAAAACTCACCCAGTGCTTTGTGAAAATGATACATTTGATTAGGAAGCTGACTAAAATGCAGGTTCCTCTCTTTTCATACACTTTTTTAACTGAAAAATACTCACTTTTTTACTGAAATACTGAATTTTCACAGAAAAATCACATACTGCTATTTGACCTTTGTACATAAACACTCACCTAGTTCTCTGTAAAACTAATGAGAAATTGGTATATAAGTCTGTTTTGAAAAGTGAGAGAAATACTGATTTCATTCATTTCCATAAACATTTTTATTGAAAACCTGAATTTTTACAGAAAACTCACCCAGTGCTCTGAAAAATTGGTATGCAATTTATTTTGAAAACTGAGGAAAATCCTGGCTCCATTCACTTCCACGCATTTTTTTTTTTTACTATGAAAAACTGCATTTCACAGAAAACTCACCTAGTGCTTTTTGAAACTGGTATGCAAGTCCATTTGGAAAACTGCATGAAATACTGGTTCCATTTATTTCCCTGCATTTTTTTTTTATAGAAATTCTGCATTTTTTACAGTACATTCTCCTATTCTCTGTTGAACTGGTGTGTATTTCTCATTAAAACTGTGTCAAATATTTGATACATTCAAACACCTGCACTTTTTTAGTGAAGCATGCATTTTCACTGAACAGTTACAAATTGCTATGCAAAACGTGTATGTAAGTCTTTTTTGAATACTGTGTGAAACAATAGATCCATTCACTTCTATGCACTTTTTGAGTGTAAACTTCATTTTCTCATAACACTCACCTAATTCTCTGTGAAAATTGTATGAAAGTCCGTTTTGAAAACTGATGAAATACTGTATTGTATTCCATGTTCTTTTATAAGTGAAAGAATTCATTTTCACAGAACACACACTTAGTGCTCCATGAAACATCCATTTAATTCTATTTTGAAAACTGTGAGAAATAATGGCTCCATTCATGTACATTCAGTATTTTGAGTGAAAAACTGCACTTTTACCAAACATTCACCTACTGCTCTGCAAAACTGTTACATAAGTCCATTTTGAAGACTAGTTCTATACTGGATCCATCCTCTTCTAGTCACTTTTTTTGAATAAGAGTCAAGGACAGTATTTTAACAAAAGAGTGTTTTATCAAAAGTGTACATAAGTTATTTTTGAAAACGGAGTGAAATACTGGCTCCTTTCATGTTCATACACTTTTTTGAGAGAAATACAGCATTTTGAAAGAATACTCACCCAGTACTTGCAATACTGCTATGTAATTCCACTTTGAAAGTTGAATGAAATACCGACACCCCTGAATTCAATATGTTTTTTTACTGAAATACTGAATTTTCACAGGACTGTCACCTAGTGTTGTGTGACCCTTATATGTGTTTGTTTTGAAAACAAAATGAATGAAATCCTGACTCTATTCACTTCCCTGTCCAGTTTTCTGTGAAAACTCCCCTAGTATCCTGTGAAAATGGTGTATATTCTGTTCTAAAAATTGAATGAAATACTGCCTCCTTTCATTCCATACAGTTTTTAAACTGCAAAACTGCTTTTCAACTAAATACATAATGCCCTGTGAAAAATGTTATGTGTATCTGTTTCAAAAACTGAAAGAAATCCTGGACCTTTCATCCCTCCACACTATTCAGTGAAGAACATTATTTTCACAGAACAATCCACCCAGTCCTCTTCAAAACTGGTATGAAACCTCATTTTGAAACCTGAGTTAAATACAGGCTCCATTCACTTACAAGTGACTTTCTTTGTGAAGAACTGCATTTTCACAAAACACACCCTTATTGCTCCTCAAAACTGGTCTCTAAGTCCTTTTGTTAAACTGAGTGAAATGCTGGATCCATTCACTTACATTTACTTTTTTTGAGTGAAAAACTGCATTTTCACAAAACATTCACGCAGTGCTCTGCGAAACTTGAATATGAGTCCATTTGGAAAACTGAATGAGACACTAACACACCCAATTCCATGCTCTTTTTTGAGAGATAAACATTTTTTACAGAACACTCACTGTTTTGTAAAAAGGGTATGTAAATACTTTTGAAAATGAGAGATATCTGTGTCCTTCCATCACAACACTCTTTTGATTGAAAAATATCATTTTCTCTGAATACTCTACCAGTGTTCCGTGAATATGATATGAGAGTCCATTGTGAAAACTGAGTGATGTAAGAGTTCCATTCACTTCCAAACACATTGTTTTAATGAAAATCAGTAATTTCACAGAACACTCACCCAGTACTCTGTGACACTGGTATGTAAATCCATTGGAAAATTGAGTGAAATACTAACCCATTCAATTGCATTCTGTTTTCTGAGAGAAAAATGCATTTTTACAAACTGAGTGCTTTATGAAAATTGTATGTAAGTTCTTTCTAAAAACTGAATGGAAACACTGGCTTTATTCACTTCTATACACTTTTCTGAAGGAAATACAGCATTTTCACAGAGCATTCACCCAGTGCTAGTGATACTGTTATGCAATTATACTTTGAAAGCTGAGTGAAATACTGGCTCTACTCACTTCCACGCATTTTGACTGAAAAAACAGAATTTTGACAGAACAATTGCATAGTACAATGTGACCCTGGTACATAAGTTCATTTTGGAACTTGTGTAATATAGTGGTTCCATCCACTTCCAGGTGTGTTTTGGAGTGAAAAAATCTCATTTTCACAGAACACTCATGTTCTTTTCTGTGAAACTGATATGTAAGTATTTTTAGATCTTAGAGAAGTCAATTCTATGTACTTTTCGGACTGAACAATTGAAATTTCATAGAACACTCAACTAGTGTTCTGTGAAACATGCATGTAAGTCCCTTCTTAAAACTGAATGATGGGCAGTCAATGGTGGCTCAGTGGCAGAGTTCGCAGCTGCCATTCTGGAGACCTAAATTTGTTTCCCAGTCCTTGTCCATGCAAAAAAAAAAAATCTACCTGAAATATTGAAATATTGTCTTCTTTTTGTTTCACACTTTCGTTTGGGGGCAACCTCACATACAGCTCAGGTTTCAAAGTGGACATGCATACCAGTTTCAGGGAGTACTAGGTGACTATTTTGTGACAATGCAGTTTTTCGTGGAGAAAAGAGTTTGGATGTGAATTTAACCATAATTTCATTCAGTTTACAAATATGTCTCAACTACCAGATTTTTCAGAGCACTAAGTGAAGTCAGTGTTCTGTGAAAATGCATTATTTTCACTCAAAAAATTCCATGGATGAGAATGGATCCAGTACTGCACTCAGTTTTCAAACTGATTTAAACACTGATATCACAGAGCGCATAATGTAGCTTTGGTGAAGGTATTATTTTTCACTCAAAATTTGCATGTAAGTGAAGGGAGCCTATATTTGACTCTTTTTTCAAAAGGAACTTACATAGAAGTTTCAGAAGGCAAAAGTCCATTTTAAAAACTGAGTGTAATAGTCTCCATTCAAGTCCATGCACTTTTTTCACTGAAAACTGCTTTTTTACAAAACACTCTCTGAGTGCTCTGAAAAATGTAATGTATGTCCATATTGAAAACCGAGTGACATCCTGGTTCCTCTCATTGCATACACTTTTTTGAATGAAAAATCAGCATTTTCACACAACATCCACCCAGTGTTCTGTGAAACTCTTATGTATGTCTATTTTGAAAAATAAGTGAAACACTAGCTCCATTCACTCCCATGTACTTTTTTAGTGAAAAACTACATTTTCCCAGAATACTGACCTAGTGCTTTGTGAAACTTGAATGAAATCTGTTTTGAAATATGAATGAAATGCTGGCTCCACTTCCATGCACATTCTTGACAGCAAAACCGCATTTTCACAGAACACTCACCTGGGTCTCTAAGTCTCTCCTGAAAACTGAATGAGATACTAGCTCCACTCACTTCCATGCCATTTTCTTACAGAAAACCTGCTTTTCCACACTCATCCAGTGCTCTGTGAAACTGGAATGTAAGTCCACTTTGAAAACTAAATGATTTACTAGATACTACCACTTGCAGGCACTTTTTTGAGTGAAAATCTGCAGGAAAAATAACACTCGTTTAGTGTTATGTAAAACTGGTATGGAGGTCAATTTGAAAACTGAATAAAACACTGGTTCCTTTCAATTCCATTCAACTCTTTGAGTGGAAAAGTGCATTTTCACAAAAAAAGTCACAGTGTTCCAAGAAACTGATATACAAGTCTGTTTTGAAAATGGACCCTTTCATTCCATGCACATTTTTGAGTGAAAAGCTGTTGTTTTACAAAATGCTCACCTATTGCTATGAAACTGGCATGAAAGTTCTTTTTGAAAACTAAATGCTAATCTGGGTCCATATACTTTCATGCACTTCTTTGGGTGAAAGACTGCATTTTCATAGCACACTCACCCAGTGCTCTGTGAAACCTTTTTCAAGTCCATTTTGAAAACTGAACGATATATTGCCTCCATTAACTTCTTTACCATTTCTTAATTGAAAGCTGTATTTTCACAGGCACACATTCTCTGTGAAACAGGTATGTAAATCTGTTTTGAAATATAAGTTTAAATTCTGGGTACATTGACTTCCATACACTTTTTAATTTGAAAACCGCATTTTCACAGAACATTCACCTAATGCTTCGCAAAGCTAGTATGCTCTTTTTTTTGTATGCTCATTTGAAAACTGAGTGAAATACAGGATTCACTGAATTCTAAGTCATTATTTTAATGAAAAATTGCATTTTCACAGAAAACTCACTTAGTGCTCTGTAAAATGGTTGAACATTCATTTTGAAACTCAGTGACATACTGGCTCCATTCACTTTCATGCATTTATTTTCTGAAAAACTTCCTTTCACAAAACACTCATTGCTCTGGGAAAGCAATATGTATACCAATTTGAAAACTGAGTGAAACTCTAGCTCATTTAATTCCAATGCATTTTTTTGAGTGAAAAACAGTACTTTCATAGAACACTTACCCAGTGCTATGTGACAGTTATGTAAGTCCATTTTGAAAACTTAGTAATATACTGACTCCATTCAATTCCATGCTTTTTTGATGGAAAAAAACAGCATTTTTACAGAACACTCAGTGCTTTGCAACAAGGGTATGTAAGTCCCTTTAAAAACTGATTTTAATACTGGCTCCATTCACTCTCACACATTTTCTTGAGTGAAAAACTGAATTTTTATAGAACAGTTACCTGCAAATCTGGGATGTAAATTCCTATTGAAATCTGAGTGATATAACGTCTCCATCCAATTTCAGACACTCTTTTGGGTGAAAAACTGCATTTTCACAGAACACTTAGCAATCTGCAAAAGTGGAATGTCAGTCTATTTTGAAAACTGAGTGAAATAATGGTTCCATTCAATTCCATAAACATTCTTTGTTTAAAAAAAGCAGCATTTTCAAAGAACACTTCCATAATGCTCTGCAAAAATATACTTACTATGTAAGTACATTAGTAAAACTGAGTGACAGGGCTCCACCATTTCCAGACCCATTTTCAATTGAAAAACAGCATTTTCATCAACAATCTCCTACTGCTCTCTGAAGCTGGTCGGTAATTCCAGTTTGAAATTTTAGTGAAATAATATCTCTGTTATAGTTTATACCCTTTCTTGACTGAAAATATGAATTTTCACAGAGCACTCCTCTATTTCACTGGAAAAAATGTATGGAAGTCTGTTTTAAAAACTGAGTGAAATTCTGGCTCCATTCATGTCCACACACTTTTTTGAAGGAAATAACAGCATATTCACAGAAGACTTACCTAGTTCTAGTGGCACTAATATGTAATTCCATTTGAAAACTGAGTGAAATGGAACTCACGTCCATGCAATCTTTTGATAACTTATTGCTATACTGGCTCTATACACTCTCATGCAGATATTTGAATGAAAACATGCACTTTCATAGGACACTCACCTAGTGCTTTGTGAAGCTGTAAGTACATTTTGAAAAATGAGTGAAATACTGTTTCCATTCAACTTCCATGCGCTTTTTAATTGAAAAACTGGATTTTTACATAAAATTCACTTAGTGCTCTCTGAAAATGGTATTTTAGTTCCTTTTTGGTGTGGGGAGTTGCATTGTCTGGGAATTGAACCCAGTTCTTGTTCATGGAAGGTTAGTATTCTACCACTGAACTACCCATGCACAACTAATTCTTTTTGAAAATTGAACAAAATACTGGTTCCATTCACTTGAAGGCATTTTTTGGGGTGAAAAACTGCATATACTTTATGAAAACTCCCCTATACTTAATCAAACTTGTGTGTAGGTCCATTTGGAAAACTGTGAGATACTGGTTCCATTTAATTCCATGCATTTTTTTTTTGTTTTGTTAATTCCATGCATTTTTTTAGTGAAAAACTGCACTTTTATAGAACTGACACCTATTTCTTTGCTAAGCTGGAAAGTAATTTTGGTTTACATTTGTGAAATACTTGCTACACTAAAAATCTGCACTTTATTGAGGGAAAATTTCTTTTTCATTGAACACTTGCATAATGCTATGCAAACCATGTATGTAAGTCGGTTTTGAAGACTGGATCCATCCACTTCCATGAGTTTTTAAGGGGA
This sequence comes from Myrmecophaga tridactyla, assembly GCA_004026745.1. NCBI lineage: Eukaryota > Metazoa > Chordata > Mammalia > Pilosa > Myrmecophagidae > Myrmecophaga > Myrmecophaga tridactyla. Next base: position 121,860 of record PVIY010001207.1, read on the forward strand.
AACTGCATTTTCTTAACCTGGTTCTCCATGAAACTTCTATGAAAGTCCATTTTGAATGCTACATGAAATACTGGCTCTATGTAATTCCATGCTCTGTTACAAGTTGTTCAAGTTTGCTAGCTACCTGAACGCAATGTACCAGAAACAAAATGGCTTTTTAAAGGGAGAATTTAATAAGTTTATGAGTTTACAGTTCTAAGGCTGAGATAATATACCAATTAAAACAAGTGTATAGAAGTGTCCAATCAAAGGTATCCAGGGAAAAAGACCTTGGTTCAAAAAGGCCAATGAAGTTCAGGGTCTCTCGCTCATCTGAGAAGGCACATGGTGAACACAGTCACTGTTTCTCCCTCAGCTGGAAGGTCACATGGCGAGAACAGCATCATCTGTTAGATTTCTCTCCTGGCTTCATATTTAATGAAGATCCCCAGGAGGCATCTTTTTTCTTCATCTCCAAAGCACTGGCTGATGAACTCTTTGCTTCATGGTGCTGCAGCATTCTCTGCTCTCTCTGAATCTCCATTCTCCAAAATATTTCTTCTTTTATAGGACTCCAGAAACTTATCAAGACCCACCCAAATCAGTGGAGACATATCGTCACTTAATCCAGCTTAACAAGCACTCTTGATAAAGTCACATCTCCAGGAAAATGATCTGATTACAATTTCAAACATACAGTTCTGATTAGGGATTATTAGACATTTATGAACTGGAATTTTGATTAAAACATGACTTTTTTAGGGTACACACATCCTTTCAAGCCAGCACATATGTGAAAGAATACATTTTCATAGAACACACACATAGTGCTCTGTGAAACATCTATGTAATTTTATTTTGAAAACTGAGTTCAAGCACTAATTTGAGTGAAAAATGTATTTTCACAAAACACTGACATAGTATTCTGCAAAACTACTATATATCTCGGTTTCAAAAACTATGAAATACTTGCTCCTTTCAATTCCATGAACTTTTTTGACTGAAATACTGAATTTTCATAGAACAGTCACGTAGTACAATGTGGCTCTTGTAATTAAGTCCAATTTGAGAAATGAGTAAAATATGGCTCCATTCCCTTCCATGCCCTTTTTAATTGAGAAGCTGAATTTTCAGAGTGCCCTGTGAAAGCAATATGTATGACTGCTTAGAAAACTTTACAAAACAATTTTCAAAAAGAGCTTTCATTCATACACATTTTTAACTGAAAATCTGCTTTTTCACAAACAATCATATAGTGCCCTGTGAAAACGCTGTGTTATGTCCATTTTGAAACTGAGTGAAATCACGGCTCCTTTCATTTCATGCATTTTTTTTTTAATTAAAAACATCATTTTCACGGAAGACTCGTTCTGCAGACGGTTATGTAAGTCCATTTTGAAAACAGAGTAAAACACCAGCTCCATTCATTCCAAGTATTTTTGGGTGGAAATATATACTTTCACAGAACTCTCTTAGTGCTTCACATATCTAGTATGTAAGTGCATTTGGAAAACTGAGTGAGTCTCCTGCACTTCCATACATTTTTGAGTGAAAACAGCATTTTAACAGAACACTCACTGAATGTCTGTGAAACTGAGGTGTAGGTGTAGATCCATTCAGAACACTGAATTATATTATGGATCCATTAAAAAACGTGCACTTTTTAGTGAAAAATTGCATTCTCTCTAAATTCTCACCTAATGCTATTTTAAATGATTATTAAAATCCATTTTGAAACTGTATGTATTACTGGCTCCATTCACATCCATGTACTTTTTTAGAGAAGACTGCATTTTAAAAGAACATTTCGTTCTATGGAAAAGTGTTATGAAAGTCTGTTTTGAAAAGTGAGTGAAATAATTGTGCCCTTCATTTCTATACATGTTTTTGAGGGAAATACAGCTTTTCACAGTACACTCACCCAGGGCTAATGATAATAGTATGTATTTCCATATTGAAAACTAGTTGTATACTTGCTCTAGTCACTTATAAACACTTTTTAAAAATTTATTTATTAATTAAAAAATTAACAAACCAAATATAACGTCAACATATATAATCAATAATTCACAGTAGCATCACTTAGTTGCATATTCATCATTTCTTAGAACATTTGCATTAATTCAGAAAAAATAAAAAGACAATAGAAAAAGAAATAAAACAAACACAGAAAAGAAAAAAATTTATACCTACTATTCCCTTTACCCCTCACTTTCATTGATCACTAGTGTTTCAAACTAAATTTATTTTAGCATTTGTTCCCCTTATTATTTATTTTTATTCCATATCATCTACTCGTTTGTTGACAAGGAGCATCAGACACAAGGTTTTCACAATCACAAAGTCACATTGTGAAAGCTATATCATTATTCAATTATCCTCAAGAAACATGGCTACTGGAACACAGCTCTACATTTTCAGGCAGTTCTCTCCAGCCTCTCCATTACATCTTGAATAACAAGATGATATCTACTTAATGCATAAGAATAACCTACAGGATAACCTCTCGACTCTGTTTGGAAACTCTCAGTCATTGACGCTTTGTCTCATTTCACTCTTCCTCATTTTGGTCATGAAGGTTTCTCAATCTCTTGATGGTAAGTCTCATCTCATTCTAGGGTTTTTTTCAATCCCTTGATGCTGAGTCTCAGCTCACTCTAGGTTCTCTGTCCCACATTACCAGGAAAGTCCACACCCTTGGGGGTCATGTCCCACATAGGGGGAGAGTGGTGAGATTGCTTGTTGTGTTGCCTGGAGAAAGTATAAACCCTCTTTGACATAAATACTGAATCTTAACACAACAATCACACAGTGCTGTGACCATTGTATGTAAAACCATTTTGAAATATCAGTGAAATTCTGGCTACATTTGCTATCATGCATTTTTTTATACAGAAAAACTGACATAGTTCTCAATGAAAACTGTATGTATGCTTTGAAAACTGTGAAATACTGGCTCCTTTCATCCAATACACTTTTTTTATCTGAAAAACTGTTTTTTCACAAAACATTCATGCGGCATTCTTGAAACTGTTACATAAGAGCATTTTGAAAACCTGAAATAAGGTTCCATTCAATTCCAAGCACTTTTTTAAATTGATAAACTGAATTTCTACAGAACGTTCAGTTTGTGCTCTACAAAACAGGTATGTAAGAATCCTGCATGATATATTAGCTCCACCATTTCCAGACAAGTTTTTGAGTGTAAAAACTGCATTTTCACAGAACACCCACCTTGTGCTTTGTGAAACTGCTATATATATCCATTTTGAAATTGTACAATATACTGCCTCCGTTCACTTCTGTACAACTTTTTGAGTGAAAAACTGCATTTTCACAGAACACTTACTACTGCTCTGTGAAACTAATATGTAAGACAGTTTTTAAATCTAAGTGAGATACTTGGTTCATTCAAGTCTATGCATTTTTTCTTAGAAATTGCATTTTCACAGAATACTAACCTGGTGCTATGTGGAGCTGATATGGAAGCCCATCTAGAAACTGAGTGAAATGCTGCCTCCATTGACTTCCATGTACATATTATTGAAAAATTGAGTTTTGAGAGAAAATTCAACTAGATCCCTGTGAAAATGGGAGGTTAGCTCTTTTTGAAAAGTAGTGAAATATTGACTCCATTCACTTTTAAAAACATTTTTTAAGTTAAAAAACTGCATTTCCACTGAAAACTCACAAAGCGCTGTGAAAATTGTAAGTAATGCCATTGGGAAAACTGAGGGATAATCTGGCACCATTACATCCAGATATAGTTTGTTTTTAGTGAAAAGCTGCATCTTCACAGAACACTCAACTATTGCTTGTTGCAACTTGTATGAAAATCCATTTGGAAAATGGAGTGACACACACTTTCCATTCAATTCCATCATATTTTGAGTGAAATTCTGCATTTTCCACAACACTCATCTATTTTTCTGCTGCTGGTATTTAATTCTGGTTTTAAAACTGAGCAAAAAATTGCTACATTGAGATATGAGCACTTTTTTGAGTTAAAATCTGCATTTTCACTGAACATTCACCTAATACTATGCAAAACAGTTATATAAGTCCATTTTAAAACTGTGTGAAATACCGCCTCCTTTTACTTCCATAGTTATTTTTGAGTAAAGACTGAATTTCTTCAGAACACTCACCTAGTTTTCTGTGACAGTGGTATGAAAATTTGTTTGAAAGCTGAGTGAAATACTGGCTCCATTCAATTCAATGCACTTTTACATTGAATGATGCATTTTTGCAGAATACACACTGCTATTAGCATTAGTATTCTGCCAAATATCCATGTAAGTCCATTTGAAAAACTGAGTGAAACAATTAATCCCTTCAGTCCATACAATATTTTGGGTGAAATGCAGCATTTTCAAAAACACTCGCCCAAGTGTTTGCAGTACTGCTATGTACTGCAAACATTTTGACCAATGAGAAAAAAATCTGGCTTCATCCACTTATATTCATTATTTTTGCTTAAAAACTGCATTTTCACAAAACAGTGCACTAGGAAATTAGTATATAAGTCCATATTGATATAATAATTCTATACTGGTTCTATTTCTTTCTATGCACTTTTGTGAGTGAAAACCGTATTTTCACAGAACACCCACTTAGTCATCTGTGAAAGTGCATGTAAGCTGGGCTGGTTTGAAAGGAAGCATTCCTCCTAGAAAAGCCATATTTTAATCAAAATCCCATTTCATAAAAGTAGAATAATCTCTATTCAATACTGTATCTTTGAAACTATAATCAGATCATCTCCCTGGATGATGTAATGTAGTCGAGTGGTAGTTAAGCTGGATTAGGTGATGACATGTCTCCACCCATTTGGGTGTGTCTTTATTGGTTTACTGGAGTCCTATAAAGGAGAAAACATTTTGGAGAAAGAGATTCAGAGAGAGCAAAGCAGAACAACATAGCCCCGAGAAGCAGAGTTCACCAGCTAGCGACCTTTGGAGATGAAGAAGGAAAATGTCTCCCAGGGAGCTTCATGAAACAGGAAGCGAGGAGAAGAAGCTAGTAGATGATGCTGTGTTTGCCATGTGCCCTTCCAGATGAGAGAGAGACCCTGAACTTCATCGGCCTTCTTGAACCAAGTTATCTTTTCCTGGATGTCTTAGATTGGATTGGATATTTCTATAGAATTGTTTTAATTGGGACAGTTTCTCAGCCTTAGAACTGTAAACTAGCAACTCATTAAATTCCTATTTTTAAAAGCCTTTCCATTGTCTATCTATTGCATTCCAGCAGTTAGCAAACTAGGACATAAGCCCATTTTGAAAACTGAGCACTAAACTTGCCCAATCCACATGCTGGTATTTTTCTGGGTGAAAAAAAATGCATTTTCACTGAACATTCACTTAGTTCTCTGTGAAATTTGTATGGAAGTCCATTTTGAAATTTTAGTGAAATACTTTCTCCATCAATTCTACGCAGTTTTTGCTAAAAACTGAATTTGCACAGAACACTCACTTAATGAATTGTAAAGCATGTATGCTTTGATGATTGAATGAAATATGGATTCTTTCACTTTTGTACTAATTTTTTTATTTTTAAATTTTTCATTGTATAGTATAACACATCTACTTCTTACAAAAGTAAGAATTAAAAAAGCAATCGTTTACTAACACTCTTCAACAAGCAGCTATAAGACAGATCCCAGATTTTGTCATGGGTTACCATACGATCCTCTCAGATTTTCCTACTAGCTTTTCCAGAATATAGGAGGCTAGAGAGATTAAATATTTTTTACAACATCACAATTGAATTTTTCCTTACTCTTTTGTGAAAAATAACACATATATTTTAAAAAGGTATAAATTTCAAAGCACCATAATTAGTTATAGAACATATTTCAGAGTTTGGCATGGGTTACAATTCCACAATTTTATGTTTTTACTTCTAGCTGTTCTAAAATGCTGAAGACTAAAAGAGATATCAATTTAATGATTCAGCATTCGTATTCTTTTGTTAAATCCTGAAAATCCTATATTCTCTGTATAACTCCACCATCAACTTTGATTTTTTTCATCCTTCTCCTTAAAGGTGTTTGGGATATGGCAATTCTAAATTTTTTCATATTTGGAGGGTCTGTCACTAATATGGGATGGAGAGATGGAACTATCTGATGTTCTGGAGAGGCTGGGCTAAGTGTCAAGACTTCTCAGGACAAGGGACATATTTCGAGGCTGTAGATTTCTGGAAAGTTACTATACTAGTGCATGGAATCTTATATATTGTCCTACGTGTTCTTTAAGATAAGCTGGAATGGTCCTAGTTGGAGGTTGGCAGGTTATCATATGTAGTAAGGTTGGACTGAAATTTTCATAAGAGCAGCCTCCAGAATGGACATTAGACTCTATTTGAACTCTCTCTCTGCCACTGATGCTTTAAAATGTGAAGGATGAAATTGTTGATCCCACGATGCCAAATCTGGATTCATCCATGTAAGCCATCTCCAACGTTTCCAGGGAGACTTTCATCCCTGGATGTCATGTCCCATATAGGGGGGAGGGCAATGATTTCATTTGCAGTTTGGTTGAGAGAGAGTGAGGCCACATCTGAGCAAAAGAAGAGGTCCTCCAAAAGTGACTATTAGGCATGCCTATAGGTAGTCGAAGCTTCTCTGCTACCTATATAACATCACAAGAGTCAGCCTCAAGATCAAGGGCATGGCCTATTGATTTGCATGTCCCTAAAGTTTGACACAGTATCAGGATTCCCTAAAGGTGAGGTTTATAGTTCCATATTATTTCTCCAATCCCTCAGAGGACTTTGCCAATACTTTTTTTTATCTACATTACAACAATCTATACAGGATTAGAGGACCTCTTTCTTATTCTGTGCTCCCTGTGTTTCAATTGTTCAAATGGACTGTAATACAGATAGGTTGAATTAGATTATGCACTACAGAAAATCTCAGTACCAGACCAAATAAACCTTTCTTCCATTGGTCTGAATGAGTATGTGGTTCTAAAATATAGACACTGCCTATATAATTAATTATTTTAACCCCAACCTGCTTGACTTCATTTTTATCTCTAAATACTGGGTTATATACATAAAAGGGCCTCTCAAAATCAAGAAATAATGACTACTCCAGACTTAATACATCTGCTCTAAAAGCTTATAAACTAAGCTCCTGTTTCCTTATAAGCATTTTCTAAATGTGATCATACCATTGTTGTTCTTTTGCTTCTGGCTTATTTTACCTCACCAAATGTCCTACATGTTCATTCACATCACTGCATTCCTCACGACTTCTTTCCTTTTTGTAGCAGCCCAGTCTTCATCGTTCACCAATCTTCAGCCACATGCATTCATTGGGCATCATATAGAAGGCCCAAAGTCCACAGCTCACCAACATTCTCAATTTAGATAATTTCATTGTTCCCAAGAGAAAGAAAACCAATAAAAACACCCTGGCCAAATGGGAAACCTAATTTTCCTCTTAACTCTTGTCCCTCCCCCCATTACTTACCTCTGTTGTTGCTGTGGTAATGCTGATGATTTCTTTTTGAATACAGCTCATAGACTACAATAGAAGTTTTCCCCCTGTACCCTTGACTATATACTCTTGTTACAAGAATCATATCTTTGAAATAATTACTGTGAAAACTAATTAATATTTTTAGTGTTCATCAGTGGGACACATGGGTCTATACAACCCCTTTCAATCTTGTTCATCTTCAATATGGTAATATTACTTATAGACCCACGAGAGAACCACTTTCACTCTTATCATTCCCTTACACAGGAGTTCAACCTCATTAGCTAACAGTCAACCCTTCTCTAGATTTGGTGGTCTATTTCTGCATTCTTGATTTGATTCCGTTGGTCAATGTTTCTATCTTTTTGCCAGTTCCATGCTGTTTTGACCACTGGGGCTTTATAATAGGTTTTAAAGTCAGGAAACCTTAATCCTCTTATTTGTTTCTGCTTTCATAGGTTGCTTTTAGCTATTCGGGGTCTCTTTCCCATCAAGATAAATTTGGTAATGAGCTTTTCCAAATCTTCAACTTAGGTTGTTGGAATTTTGATTGGTAGTGTGTTGAATCTGTAGATCAATTTGGGTAGAACTGACTTCTTCACTATATTTATACTTCCTATCCATGAGCAAAGAATGATTTTCCACCTATTTAGATCTCTTTTGATTTCTTTTAGCAATGTTCTGTAGTTTTCTGTGTACAAGTCCTTTTATGCCCTTAGTTAAGTTCATTCCTAAGTACTTGATTCTTTCTGTAGCTATTTTGAATGGATTTTTTCCCTCAACTAATACCTTAGCTAGATTATTACTTGTGTATAAAAATGTTACTGATTTTTGCACATTAATTTTATATCCTGCCACCTTGCTGAATTTGTTTACATCAAGTAACTTTGCTGTAGATTTCTCAGGATCTTACAAGTATAATAGTATCGTATCATCTGCAAATAGTGTTTTACTTCTTCTTTTCAAATTCGGAATCCTTTTATTTCTTTGTCCTGCCTGATTGCTCTAGCTAGAATTTCTAGCACAATGTTGAATAGTAGTGGTGACAGTGGGCATCTGTGTCTTGTTCTTGATCTTAGGGGCAGATAACTTTCAGTTTCTTTCCATTGAGTACAATGCTGGCTATTGGTTTTTCATATATTTCCTTTATCAAATTGAAGTAGTTACCTTCTGCACTGGTTTGAAAGGAGGTATTTCCCCTGGAAAAGCCATGTTTTAATCAAAATCCCATTTTGTAATGGGAGAATAATCCCTATTCAATACTGTATATTTGAAACTGTAATTAGATCATCTTTCTGGAGACTTAACCAAGAGTGGTTGTTAAACTGGATTAGGTGAAGACATGTCTCCACCCATTTGGGCGGGTCTTGATAAGTTTCTGGAATCCTATAAAAGAGGAAATATTTTGGAGAATGAGAGATTTGAAGAGAGCAGAGAATGCTGCAGCACAATCAAGCAGAGAGTCTGTGAGCCAGCGACCTTTGGAGAAGAAGGAAAACACCTCCTAGGGAGCTTCATGAAACAGGAAACCAGGATAAGAAGGTAGCAGATGACCCTGTGTTTCCCATGTGCCCTTCCATATGAGAGAGAAATAATGACTAATCACTATGTGCCTTTCCAGATGAGAGAAAAACTCTGTGTTCACCATGTGCCCTTGCATTTCAGAGAGAAACCCTGAACTTCATTGACTGTCTTGAACCAAAATATCTCTCCCTGGATGCCTTTGATTAAACATTTCTATAGACTAGTTTTAATTGGGATATTTTTTTTTCTCAGACTTACAACTGTAAACTAACAATTCATTAAATTCCCCATTTTAAAAGCCATTCTGCTTCAGGTATATTGCATTCAGGCAGCTAGCAAACTAGAACACATTTTATTCCAATTGTTAAGAGTATTTTAAGAGCTACTTCTGCACCACCCTCTTCTTTTTTAATATATGCATTTAGAGCAATAAATTTCCCACTCAGCACAGCCTTTACCACATCCTGTAAGCTCTGATAAGTTCTATTCTCATTTTCATTCATCTCCATATAGCTATTAACCTCTAACATAACTTCTTCTTTGACCCATTGGTTGTTTAATAGTGTGTTATTTAATCTCCATACATTTGTGAATGTTCTCAATCTTTGGTGGGTGTTGAGTTTCAGCTTCATCTTATTGTGATCACAGAAAGTGCTTTGAATAATTTCAATGTTTTTTTTTAAAATTTATAAAGTCCTGTTTTGTGTCCTGGCATATGATCTATCCTGGAGAATGCTCCATGAGCACTATAGAGGAATGTGTATCCTTGTGTTTTGGACTGCAATGACCTATATATATATATATTTATGTCTGTTAGGTCTAATTCATTTATCCAGTTATTTAACTTCTCTATTTCCTTGTTGATCTTCTGTGGTTGTTCTTTCTATAGAGGAGAGTGGTGTATTGAAGTTACTTACTGTAATTGTTGAAATATCTATCTGTCCCCTCAGTTTTGCCAATGTCTATCTCATGTACTTTGGAACATAAACGTTTATGATTGGGAACATAAACGTTTATGATTTTGCATCTTCTTGTGAATTGACCCTTTAATTAGTATATAGTGTCCTTCTTGTTTCTTATGAAGCCTTTATATTCAAAGTTTATTTTCCTGATATTTGAAATGAGTCTCATGTAAGCAATATCTAGCTGGATTATGTTTCTTAATATATTCTGCCGATTGGTATCTTTTAACTGGTAAATTTAGTCCATTAACAGTCAAAGCTATTACTGAAAAGGCATTTCTTGAATCCACCATCTTATCTTTTCATTTTATTTGTCAGAGCTATATATTCTTTCTCCTCGTTCTCTTTGTATTCTTTAAATTACTTTTAGTGGTACTTTTCAATTCAGTTCCCTCCACCAGACCTCCCTCTCCAGTCTTTTTTTTTTCAGCCAGCAGAACTCCTTTTAGTATTTTTTGTAGGGCCAATCTCTTGTTGGCAAATTGTTTCAGGACTTCTTTGTCTGTGAAAACGTTAATCTCTCCCTCAGTTTTGAAGAGCAATTTGGCTGGGTACAAAATTTTTGACTGGAGGTCTTTCTCTTTCAGAATCTTGAATATATCATACCACTGCCTTCTTGCCTCCAGGGTGCTAATTGAGTAATCTGAATTTAGTGTTATTTGGTTTCCCTTGTAGGTAGTAGATTGTTTTTCCTCTTGCTGCATTCAGGATTTTCTGCTTTTTTTCAACATTTAACACACTAATTAGTATGTGTCTTGGGGAAAGATAATTTGGATTTATTCTGTTTGGAGTTCATTGGGATTCTTTGACCTCTATATTTATGTCCTTCATGATGGTTTGGAAGTTTTCCCCCATCATAACCTCAACTACTCTTCCTACCCCTTTACTCCTCTTTCTCCTTCTGGGACACCAATGATTCTTATGTTTGTGTGCTTTGTTCTGTCTACCATTTCCCTGCAATACAATTCAAATATTTCCATCTTTTTTGATATTTGTTTTGAGTCTTTGAAGTCAGTTATGTTTCTTCTTATATCACTTATTCTTTCTTCTGTTTCTTCAAATCTGGTGTTGTATGCCTCTAGTATGCTTTTTATTTGGTCATCAGAGTCTTTAATCTCTGTGATTTCTGCTATTTTTTCTGTTATTCTTTCAAATTCCTCTTTATGCTCTTCTTGATCTCCTTTAAGTCATTTTTATCCCATTTATTTTATTAAGTAGAGTTGTATGAACACCTTTGATTAGTTGTTCCAAAGTCTGTGTCTACTCTGGTGTTTTAATTTGGTCATTATGCAGGGCTGTATGTGTCTGCATTGTGATGTGATCTTCTTCTGTCTTCATGGCATGTAAATATCTTGATTGATTTACTTTGGGAGTTAATTTCTTTCAGTAGTCTAAGGCCTTGTGGTTGCAGGATGGTTGTACAGCAAGATCAGGGTACAGCTGGAACACTTAGTGCAGTGAGTTTTTTCAGGGCAGGTATAGGTGCAGGTTGGAGATGTTATGCTGATGCTTGTGAATGTGGGTGCCTAGTGGCCAGGGGGGATGTAGCTGTGTGGGTGCACCAGTCTGGGGGACACAACAGTGATGTTTATTGGTCTAAGGCATGGAACCCTTTGTGTGCATGTGTAGAGCTGTGGCAGCAGGTCAGCATTATGTCTTTGTGGATTGGGGGCAGATGTGACCTGGCTGTGCAGTTCAGCCCTTTCTCAGAACTGGGAAATGTGGTTGAGGACCATGCATATGTGCTATTCTAGGACTGCTGTAAACTGAGGTTTCCAGAGCTGAACGATGTGATTGGGGGTTTGTGCACATGTGTGGGTCTAGAACTGCTGTAAACTGATGTGGAGGGCTAAGGTGGTGGTGGCAGGGTGAGTTTGGCATCACTATGGGCAGGGGAGTAGGTGTAACCTGGGTGTGAAGATTAGTGCCCACAGCCTTTATGTGTTGGCAACAGCCTGCAGGGAGCAGGGAGGGAGATTTGGCACTTGGTAAGGGTGCCGGAGAGTTGGGTTGGGCTGCACTTGGGTGCGGGTGGGGGGCACTGTTCTAGTTTGCTAGCTATCAGAACGCAATGTACCAGAAATAGAATGGCTTTTAAAAAGGGGACTTTAATAAGTTGCTAGTTTACAGTTCCAAAGCTGAGATAATGTCCCAATTAAAGCAAGGCTATAGAAATGTCCAGTCAAATGCATGTAGGGAAAGATACCTTCGTTCAAGAAGGCCAATGAAGTTCAGGATCTCTCTCCCAAGTGATAAGACACATGGCGAACAGTGTCAGGGTTTCTCTCTCATTTTGGAAAGACATGTGGTGAACAATGCATCATCTGTTAATTTTCTCTCCTGACTTCCCTTCACAAAGCTTCCTAAAAGGTGTTTTCCTTCTTCATTTCCAAAGGTCACTGTTGCTTCCTATGAAACAGAGCTCAAAGGATATTAAGGAATGATGAGAAAGAAAGGAAGAAAGAAAGAAGGAAAGAAAGACACAGACCAGGTTCAGGGGGTCTGAAGCTTAACTTTAACAGACAACAGACTTCAGACAATTTTATTCTTAACCAGATCCTGGTTATATACTGCAGGATGACAATAGTTGTGCATGCATTTCTTGAGGGAAAAAAGTTCTTATCTTTCAGTGTTCTTCCTTCATACTTAAAAATCACCATTTGGGGTAAATAAGCATTCTCTTGCTCCTAGACTGTCTTACATAAATTAAATAACATAAAGCAGCTTACTGCCGACACTACCCTAATGCCCAAGTAGTTCCGCAGGTCTTATGTTAATCTTATCTGCCACAGTCACTGTCTGATGGACTCTCTGCTTCTCTTGGCCATGCTGTTCTGCTCTTTCTGCTCTTTCTGAATCTCCTGCTTTTCCAAAATGTTTCCTCTTTTATAGGATTCCAGTAAACTAATCAAGACCTACCCATGCCTCCACTTAATCCAGTTTAACAACCACTCTTGATTAAGTTGAACCTCCAGGGAGATGATCTAATTGCAGTTTCAAACATACAATATAAGGATTAGAAGAAATGGCTGCCTTTACTTTTCTAGAGTACACACATCATTTCAAACCAGCACAGGCAGGTACATGCACTGGGGGCTGATGGGATGGGGACACCTGGAGCATGGAGAATGAGAGTGGGGTGGTGGGATTCATGTGTATGTGGTGTGCAGTGAGTCACCACTCATGGGGCTGTGCTTGTGAGGGTAGCTCACCCATGGAACATGGCCTGGCTTACTTTGTGGACCCTGGTTCTTGTCCATGCACTCTTGCAGTCTCTGTACCTCCATGACAGACTCCAGCTTTCTGCTTTTCAGTTCCTCAGCCTCTGCAACTAGCCCTGACCTATGTGGTGCAGAAGGCCTTCCCAGGTCAGCTGCACTCCTAAATCACCACCACAGTTTCTTTCCTGTCCTTTCTCTAATTTTTCCATAGAGCAGGGCTACTCTTGAGCTACTTTATTTGGCCATCTCCCTGGAAGTCCCACTTTCATGCACACTTTGAGTGAAAAACATTTTTTTCTTGAATGATGACTCCTTGGAGTATAACGGTGAAGTGCAAGATTTGTACACAAAGCTGCTGAAATCTGAGAAAGAGTTTTATCGAAAGCCTAAGCTAAATCTGTGCACCCAAGTGTCTTTTGGCTGCTCATTGATCTCTTTCTAACAGAGAAAGACAATCTCCCGATCACAGAGGAAACTCTACCTCCTTTTACACCTCCTCCAATTGCTCTGTTAAAGTTGGAGTCAATGTCCAATAAGTCTGAATTTCCACTTCCACCCCCTCTTATGGAAAATGTTGACACTGCTATGGAGAGATGCTTAAAGGATGCTAAAGAATGTGGAGAGGAGCTAGTACTCCCAGTCATAGTAGAAAATGCCAGGGCACACCATGAGCACTTACTATTCCAATTATATAAATAATTAACGAGAAGCATTAATGAGAACAGACTACAAAATTCATTTACTAAAGGAACAATAAAGTCAATTGGATAAAGCTATCATATGTGTCCATGGGATTGGAAAACTTTAGTATTAATGATTGTCACTGTATTCCAAAACAGTGTTTGGATATCAGAATATCAAGAAAATTTAACTCAGCAGGCAATCAAAAATTTAAATCAGAACATTCCAATTGGTACCAAAATATTTCAAGGAATAAGACATATTTAGTACCAAGGGTTCAAGCCCAATGATTTGGGCTACTTTTTCAATAATGCTCAGCAAGCCACAACAAAGTCTTACCTTGATTATATTAATCAGTTATAGGCGGCTATAATTTACCAGATAGACAACCCAGAGGTGACTAAAACAGTACCCTTACAATTAGCATTTGAAAAAATAAATATTGACTGTCAAAAGGCTATTGGAAGTTTTCACCTGACTTGCTGGAGACCCGCGTTCAATTCCCAGAGCCTGCCCATGCCAAAAAAAAAAAGCTATTGGAGATATAAGAACAGCAGCTCAATTTGTAGGGGAATTTATGAAACCCTGCCAAAATGTGGGAACTGAAACTTTCAAGGGTCAAGCATTAGCAGTTTACTCAAACTACAAAACAGTGTATGCTTTAAGTGTGGGAAAGAAGGCCATTTTTAAAAAGAGTGTAAACAACTCTTTACAGGTCAAAAGCTTCCTACTTTTTGAACCACAAGCATAGCTTTCACCAAACATTCAACTAGAAGTATGAAAGCAGTATACTGCTTATTCTTAAAAGCACAAGAAATAGTTTCCTTGCCTTCTATGTACATTTTTATCCAGTAATACCCTTTTCAGTGAACATTCACATTGAAGTCTGCAAAATAAATGTATTCCTTAGATTTGAATGTTGTATACATATTTCCTTGACTTTTGTACACTTCTTTTGAACCAGTATTTCACTTTCACAGAACCTTTGCCTGGAAATATGGGAAAATTGCTAATTGTTTTGTTTTGATAGTTGAGCAAAATACATAATACATGTTTCTTTCACTTCTATGCTCTCCTTTAGAGGCAGTAACACACTTTTCACCAAACATTCAATTAAAAATTTGTGAAAGAAGAACTTACTTGTTTTTGGTTACTAGATGAAATCTAATAGTAATTTACCTCTATGCACAGTTTTCATCTCATTATATATTTTTCACAAATAACTCACCCAATAGTCAGTAGTCAGCAAAACCATCTTGCTTAGTTTGAACTCTGAGTGATATACACGTTGCAATTACTTCTACAAATTTATTTGACTCAGTGCCACACTTTTCATAGTACATTTGTGCAGAACAACATGAAAATGGCATGTTGTTTCATTTTGAAAACTAAGTGATGTACGTTTTTGTTAACTTCTACGAAATTCTTTTAAGCTAGATTAAAGCAATCTAGTACATGCAAGGGAAAACACACAAGACTGAGTTTGGATGACTTAACAGGCACCATGGAAGAAAGAAAGCAGTGGTATGATATATTTAAGATCCTGAATTAGAAAAGCTTATTGCCCAGAATTCTTTATCCAACTAACTGCCCTTCAAAACTGAGGGACAGATTAAATTCTTCAAAAACAAAGAAAGACTAAGAGATGTAGCCAACCAGAGACCCACCCTACAAGAAATACTAAGGAGACCTATTAGCTAAAGAAAAAGAAGGACAGGAGATGGAGTTATAGAGGAGAGTACAGAACTGAAGGATGGAAAGAAACTGAGAGAAATTAATATATAGATTTGGCAAGTAAAAACTAAAGTATAAGATGATAGATTGCCTTTACAGGGTGGGTCATGGTGTCTCAGCAGGCAGAGTTCTCACCTGCTATGCTGGAGACCCAGGTTCAATTCCACCTGCACAGGCAAAATATAGAAAAGAATTGCCTTTATAGAATTACTTTGAGAGTTAAAAGGCTAAACTCACCAATTAAAAGACACAGACTGGTCTGATGGATTAAGAAAAATCCATCTATATGCTGATTACAAGAGATACATCTTAGACTTAAGAACACAGTTGGATTGAAAGTGAAAGGATGGATAAAGATCTTCTACCTAAACTGTAGCCAAAAAAAAAAAAGGCAGGACTAGTGATACTGATATCAAACAAAATAGACTTTAAATGTAAATGTTAAATGTAAATACATCATAAGAGAAAACCAAAAGCTGGCTCTTTGAGAAAATCAATAAAATCAATGGACCACTATCTAGGCTGACAAAGAAAAATACAGTGAGGGTTCAAATACACAAAATCAAAAATGAGAAGGAAGTTGTTCCCATGGACCTTGAAGAAACAAAAAATATCACGAGTATACGATGAACACCTACACAATAACAAACATGATAACATAGATACATATATGAAATGGACTATTCTAGAAACACACAAGCAAACGACACTGACTGCAAAAGAAATAAAAGATCTTCACAAACCAGGTAAAGAGATTCAATCAGTCATCATATTCATAAAAATTAAATCCCAGAGTCAGATGGCTTCACAGAGGAATTTTATACAAAGTTCCAAAAATAACTCACACCACTCCTTCTCAAAAGCTTCCAAAACATTGAGAAAAAAAGACCACTACACAATTCACTTTATACAGCCAAAATTATTCTAATGCCAAAACTTGACAAAGATGCTGCAAGAGAGGGAAATTATAGGGCCAATCTCCTTAATCAGTATAGTTGCAAAATTTCTCAATGAAGTACTAGCATATAGAATCCAATGACATGTTAAAAGAAATATGCACCATGACCAAATGCAGTTTATATTAGGAATGGAAGGGTGATTCAACCCAAGAAAATGAACCGTATGTTAACAAATCAATAGAAAATTCACACGATCATCTCGATTGATGCAGAAAAAGCATTAAAAAAAATCAGTATCTATTTCTGATAAATAAACACTTCAAAAGATAGGAATCAAAGGACACTTCCTCAGTTTGATAAAGGGCATATACGAAAAACTCATAGCCAGCATTGTTTTCAATGGTGAGAAACTGAAAGCCATTCCCTTAAGATCAGGAATGAGATAAGGATACCTTCTGCCAGCACTGTTATTCAACATTTTACTAGATGTTCTATCTAGGCAGGAAAAAGAAATAAAAGATATCCAAATAAAAAAGGAAGAAATAAAACTTTCATTATTTGCAGATGACTTGACATTGTACTTGGAAAATCCTGAAAAATCTACAACAGAACTTCTTGAGCTACTAAATTTCAGCAAAATGGTGGGATAGAATATGAGTGTACAAAATCAATAATGTTTCTATACACAATGACCTAACTGAGGAGACAATTAAGGAAAAATTCCACTCAAAGTGGCAACTTAAAGAATCAAGAATCTAGGAATCAACTTAAACAGGGATGCAAATCCCATACACAGAAAATGACAAACCATTATGAAAGAAATCAAATAAAATCTAAATAAGTGGAAAGACATTCCCTGCTCATGGATAGGAAGGTAAAATGTATTTGAGATGTCAATTCAACCTGAAAGAATCTACAGTCAATGCAATATCAATCAAAATTCCAACAACTTCCTTTGAAGATGTGAAAAAGCAAGTTATCAATTTCATTTGAAAGGGATTGAAGTGAAAATTTTAATACTAAAAAATATCTTTTAAAATAAGAACATACTTCTGGTAAGATGGCTGAATAAAGTAGTTTGAGGTTAGCCATTTTCCATGGAAAATTTAGAGAAGGGACAGGAGGGCAACTGAGGCAGCGATTTAAGAGTGCAGCTGACCTGGGAAAACCTTCTGCACCACATGGGCTAGCCCTGTTTGCAAGAGGCTAAGGAACTGAGAGGCAGAAAGCTGGAGCCTGACACAGAGCTGCAGAGCCTGCAGGAGTGCACAGACAGAAGCTGGGGACTAGGAAGTAAACTTAGCCATGTTCCTTGGGCATGCTACCCTTATCAATGCAACCCATGAGCAGAAACTCACCTAAAACCCCATATACCCAAACCCCATCACCTGCTGCCATTACCTGTGCTCCAGACACCCCCACACCACCAACCTCCACTGCACATACTGGCCTCACACCTCTACCCCAAGTACAGCACAATCCACCACTCCTGACCCCTTATGAGCACTACCTCCCCATTCCTGTTTCCTGCAGGCTGTAGCCAGTCCATAAAGGCTGGAGGCACTAATCTCCATACCTAGGCTACACTTGGCCTCTGCCCATAATTTCACACAGCCTTACTCTACACCACTCCAAGAGTTCTGTGCATCAGTTTATGACCCTCTTAGGCCCATGCATGTGCACAGGCTACCAATCACATCAGCACTGGGAACCACACTTCATAGCAGTCCTAGAACCACGCTTGTACATGCCCCTCAGCCACACTTCCCAGCTCTGAGAGAGTGCTAAACTTGCAACTGGGTCACATCTGCTCCCAATCCATGAAAGCAAAATGCCTAGCTGCTGCCACAGTTCTATGCATATGCACAAAGGGCACAGCACCTCAGACAAGCATATACCAGACCAGTGCACCCACACAGCTATATCTTCTTAACCACTGGGTGCCCAAGCCACAAATATCACAGTAACATTTCTAACCTGTGCCTATACTTGCCCTGAAACAAATCACTACACTGAGTGCTCCACCCCATACCCTGCTGCTCCCTAATGTACAATCATCCTGCAAACACAAGGCTTTAGACTACTGAAAGAAATCAACTCCCACAGTAAATCAATCAAGATAATTACATGCCATGAAGAAAACAGATTTGTAGGCATATCACAATGCAGATAGATATAACCCTGTCTCATGACTAAAATAAAATGCCAGAGGAGACATAGGCATTGGAACAACTAATCAAAGATATTCATATAATTCTACTTAATAAAATAACTGGGATAGCAAATGACATAAAGGAGATCAAGAAGATAGTAGAAGAGCATAAAGAGGAATAAGAAAGAATAAGTAAAAAAATAGCAGATATCACAGAGATTAAAGAATCTGTTTGCCAAATAAAAAACATACTCCAGGCACACAACACCAGATTTGAAGAGACAGAAGAAAGAAAACGTGATGTAGAGGACAGGATAATTTATTTCAAAGACTTAAAACAGCAAATGGCAAAAAAGATGGGAAAAATTCAACTGGTTTTCAGAGAAATTATTGGCAAAACAAAACGCGCAAATATAAGAATCATTGGTGTCCCACAAGGAGAAGAGTGAAGTAAAGGGCTAGGAAGAGTAGTTGAGGATATAATAAGGGGAAAGTTCTCAACCCTCACAAAGGATAAAAATATACAAGGCAAAGAATCTCAAGGAAATTCAAACAGAATAAATCCAAATAGGCCTTCCACAAGACACATACAAATCAGTCTGTCAAATGTTTAAGAGAAGCAGAAAATCCTGAAAGTGACAAGAGAAAAAACAATCTACTACAAATAAGGGAAATCAAATAAAACTGTGTTTAGATTACTCAAGAGGAACCCAGAAGACAAGAAGGCAGAGGTATGATATATTCAAGATCCTGAAAGAGAAAGACTTCCAGCGAAAAATTCTGTACCCCACCAAATTGCCTTTCAAAATTGAGGAAGAGATTAAAGTTTTCAAAGACAAAGAAGTCTTGAAAGAATTTGTCAATGAGAGACTGGCCTTACAAGAAATACTTAAAAGGAGTTTTGCTGGCTAAAGAAAAAAAAGAGGAGAGGGAGGTCTGAAGGAGGGAAGAGAAAGAAAAAGTACCACTAAGGGTAATTTAACGAATACAAAGAAAAAGAGGTAAGAGGATATATCGATCTGACAAATAAAATTAAAAAGATAAGCTGGAATCAAGGAAAGCATTTTTAGTAATAGCTTTGAAAGTTAACAGAATAAACTTACCAATTAAAATATACAGACTGGCAGAATGGATTAAGAAACATAATCCAGCTATATGCTGTTTACAAGGGACTCATGTTAGATGCAAAGATACAGATAAATTGAAAGTGAAAAGATGTAAAAAGATTTTTCCACACGAGTTGTAACCAAAGAAAGCAGGAGTATATATACTAATATCAGAAAAAGTAGATTTTAAATGTAAAGGAATCATCAAACACAAAGAAGGACACTGTGCACTAATTAAAATGTCAATTCACCAAGAAGATATAGCAATGATAAATGTTTATGCTCCCAATCAAGGAGCTCCAAAGCACATGACACAGACATTGGCAAAACTGAAGTGACAGATGTTTCAATAATAATAGTAGGAAGCTTCAATACACCACTCTCCTCTATAGATAAAACCACCAGACAGAAGATCAACAAGAAAATAGAGAAGTTAAATAACTTGATAAATGAATTAGAATTAACAGAGATATATAGGTCATTGCACCCCAAAACTCAAGGATCTACATTCTTCTCTATTGCTCATGCAACATCTCCAGGATAGATCATATGCTGGGGCACAAAAGAGGACACTATAACTTTTAAAATATTGAAATTATTCAAAGCACTTTCTCTTATCACAATGGGATGAAGCTGGATCTCAATAACTACCAAAGAACAAGAAAATTCACAAATATACGGTGATTAAATAACACACTCTTAAACGACCAGTGGGTCAAAGAAGAAATTGCTAGAGAAATAAGTAGCTATCTGGAGATGAATAAAAATGAGAATACAACTTACGTGAAGTTATGAGATGCAGCAAAGACTGTGCTGAAAGGGGAATTTATGGCCTTAATTGTGTATATTAAAAAACAAGAAGAAGCAGAAATAGACGACCTCATAGAACTCCTGGAGAAACTTGAGAAAGAACAACAAACTAACCCCAAAGCAAATAGAAGAAGAGAGAAAAAACAAAGATTAAAGCAGAGACAAATGAATGGGAGAAAAAAAGAACTGTAGAATCAATAAAACCAAATTTTGCTTCTTTGAGAAAATCAATAAAATTGATGGGCCACTAGCAAGACTGACAAGAAAAAAAGAGAGGATGCAAATAAGCAAAATCAGAAAAGAGAATGGGTGTGTTACTGCATACCCTGGAAAATAAAAGAAATCATAACAGGATACTATGAACCACTAGTGATATGCCAACAAACTAGGCCACTTAGATGAAATGGATAAATTCCTGGAGACAGGCAAGCAAGCTACACTGACTCAGGAAGAAACAGAAGATCTCAGTAAACCAATCACAAGCGAAGAGATTCAAACAGTCATCAAAAATCTTCATACAAAGAAAAGTCCAGGGACAGATGGCTTCACAGGGGAATTTTATCACACATTCCATAAAGAACTAATGGCAATACTGCTCAAACTTTTCCAAAAAAATTGAGGAAAAAAGATCTTCTACCTAACTCATTTTATGAAGCTAATATCATTTTAATTCCCAAACTGGGTAAAGATGTCATAAGAAATAAAAACTACAGGCCAACCCCTCTAATGAGCACAGATGCAAAAATTCTCAATAAAATATTAACAAATTGAATCCAGCAACACATTAAAAGAACTATCCACCATGACCAAGTGGGATTTATACCAGGAATGCAAGGAAATTTCTTGTTCAACACACGAAAATTAATTAATGCAATACAGCACATTAACAAATTTAAAGGGAAAAATCACATGACCATCTTGATTGATGCTAAAAAAGCATTCGACAAGTCAGCATCCTTTTCTGATAAAAACACTCTAAAAGATAGGAATCAAAGGTAACTACATCAATATGATACAGGGAATATACGAAAAACTGATAGCCAGTATCATGCTCAATGGACAGACTGAGAGTTTTCCCCCTAAGATCAAGGACAAGACAAGGATGCCCACTGTCACCACTATTATTCAACATTGTGATAGCTCTAGCTAGAACAATCAGGCAAGCCAAAGAAATAAAAGTCATGCAAATTGGAAAGGAAGAAGTAAAAGTCTCATTATTTGCCAATGATATGATACTATACTTGGAAGATCCTGAGAAATCTATGGCAAAGTTACTTGAGCTAATAAACAAACTCAGCAAGGTGGTAGGATATAAAATTAATATGAAAAAACAGTAAAAATTTCTATACACAAGCAATAACCTAGCTGAGGAGATAGTTAAGGAAAAAATTCCATTCAAAATAGCAACTAAAAGAATCAAGTACTTAGGAAAGAACATAACTAAGGATGTAGAGGAGTTGTGCACAGAAAACTATGTAACATTACTAAAGAAATCAAAGGAGATATAAACAGGTGGAAAGACATTCCCTCCTCATGGATAGGGCAGCTAAATGTAGTTAAGATGTCATTTCTCCCCAAATTGAACTACAGATTCAACACAGTTCCTTTCAAAATTCAAACAACCTACTTTGAAGGTTTGGAAAAGCTGACTGCCAAATTCATCTGTAAGGGAAAGTGACCCCAAGTAGGTAAAAGCATCTTTAAAAAAGGAGAAGGAAGGGGGAGGATTAACACTCCCTGACTTTAAAACCTATTATAAAGCGACAGTGGTCAAAACAGCATGGTACTTGCACAAAAATAGAAGCAATGATGAATGGAATCAAACCTAGAGTGCAGAAATAGACCACCAAATCTATAGTCAACTGATTTTTGACAAGGACCCTAAATTCTCTGAATTGGTACAAAATAGTCTTTTCAGTAATTGGGCATGGAACTGTACATCAATAGCTAAGGGAATGAAAGAGGATCCTTATCTTACACCCTAAACAAAGAATAACTCAAAGTGGATCAATGGTCTAAATATAAGAACCAGCACTGTAACGCTTCTAGAAGAAAATGTAGGGAAACATCTTCAAGACCAAGTAATAGTAGATAGCTTCCTAAACTTTACACCCAAAGCATAAGCAATAAAAGACAAAATGGATAAATGGAAACTCCTCAAAAACAATGCTTCTGCACATCAAAGAAAACAGGGACATAGATTGTGTGATTTTAGAGCAGACTACTTTAAGTTCAGAGTGGTTATTCTTATTTCAGGATTTTGAGAGGCTGTTTTATATATATAACTTGATATTTAGAGATAAGAATGAAGCTAAACAAGTTGGAGTTAAAATAATTCAGGACATAGAGGTAAGGAAGACAGTGTCTATGTTTTAGAATCATACATACTGTATGAGACCAATGGAAAAAAGATTTATTTGGTCTGGAACTGAAATTTTCTGTAGTACATAATCTAATTCAACCTGTCTGTTTAGCTCATTTGGTCAATTGAAACACAGGAAGCACATAATAAAAGGTCTTTAATCTTGTATACATTATTGTGATGCCTAGATACATCCTAGAGTTAGTTAAGCAGATAATCAAAAAGTGTTGGCAAAGCCCCTGAGGGCTGGGAAAAAGAATATGGGACTATTAAACCTTGCCTTCAGGGAATCCCCTGATATTGTGTCAAACTTTAATAAGCCATACCCTCAATCATGAGGTTTACTCTTGTGAAGTTTATGTAGGTAGTACAGAAGCTTAGACTACCTATACCATGCCTATGAGTTAATTCTGGAGGACCTCTTTTGATGCTCCGATGTGTCTTCTGTCTCTCTAAGCCCAACTCTGCAAGTGAAATCATTACCCCCTACATGGGACATAACATCCAGGGGTGAAATTCTCCCTGGGCACATGGTAGACAATTCCCACAGATGAGTTCAGACCTGGCACCATGGGGTCAACAATTCCATCCTGACCAATAAGGGGAAAAGAAATGTAACTAATAAAGTATCAGAGGCAGAGAGAGTTCAAATAGAGTTAAGAGGCTACTCTGGGGGTTTCTTTTATGTACGCTTCTGTTAGACGTTGCTACCTATCATAACCTGCCAACCCCAAACCAGGACCATTCCAGTCAATACTAAAGAACACATAGGGCAACATATAAGATTCCACAAGGGTTCAAGGCACTAGAGTAACTTTCCAGAAATCTACAACCCCAGATGGATCCTTGGCACAAATAAGTCCTGAAACCTAGCCCAGCCTCTTCAGAACATCAGATAGTTCCATCCTCCTACCCCATATTAGTGCCAGACTCTTCCAATATGAAAAATTTAGAATTGCCATAACCCAAACACCCCTAAAGAGAGGGATGGAAAGATCAAAGGTGATGATGGAGTTATACGGAGAATACAGGATTTAACAAATTAATATGAATGCCGAATCATTAAATTGATATCTCTTTTAGTCACCAGTATCTTAGAGCAGCTAGAAGTAAAAACTTAAAATTTTGAAATTGTAACCCATGTCAAACTCTGAAATACATACTACAACTAATTCTTGTGCTGTGCTTTAAAATTAATAGTTTTTTGTATATATGTTATTTTTCACAAGAAAAGAAGGAAAAAATTTGTTTGTGATATTAAAAAAATATTTAAGCCATCTAGCCTCCTATATTCTTGAGCAGGTATATGGAGAAATATGAAAGGATCATATGGTAACCCACGACAAATTCTGGGATCTGTTCTATAACTACTTATTGAAGAGTGCTTTGAAAACTATAGATTTTTTATTTCTTCGCTTTGTATATATGTAGATATGTATTATATGTTATACTATGTAATAAAAAAATTAAAAAAAGAAGACAAAGTGGGAGGACAAGCACTTCCTGATTTTAAAGTTGATTGTAAAGCTGCAAAAGTCAAAACAGCATGGTATTGGCACAAAAATAGAAGTATTGAGCAAGAGAAAAGAATCAAGAGGGCAGACATAGACCACAAAATATATTATTAATTAGTTCTTCAATGAGTTCCTCAAATCCACTGAATTGGGACAGAATAGACTTTTCGATAAATTGGGTTGGGCAAACTGGATATCAGCCAAACAAATGAAAGAGGACACTCACGTTACACCCTATACAAAAATTAACTCAAAAGTGAATCAAATCAAAAGTGGATTTAGGGGCGAGCCACGGTGTTTCAGCAGGTAAGAACGCTTGCCTGCTGTGCCCAAGGACCCGGGTTCGATTCCTGGTGCCTGCCCATGTTAAAAAAAAAAGTGGAGTTAGGTCAAAAGACCTAAATATAAGAGCCAATATCATAAGCCTCCTAGAAGACAATATAGGGAAACATCTTCAAGACCTAGCAATAGGAGATAGCTTCCTAAAGTTTACACCCAAATCTCAGTCATGAAAGAAAAAAATAGATAAATGGGTACCTCAACATCAAACGTTTCTGAGCTTCAATGGAGTTTATCAGAAAGGTGAAGAGACAACCAACTCAATGGAAGAAAATATTTGGATTTCATGCATTGGATAAAGGTTTGACAGCCCATGTACAAACAGAATTTATACAACTTAACAACAAATAACAAACAACCAATTCATAAATGGGCTAAAGATATGAACAGACCCTTTTCAAATAGCAAGTACAGTGGCTAAAAAGAACATGAAATATGACTCATTTTCATTTCCTATAAGGGAAATGCAAATGCAGACTGCAATGTGAAATCACCACACACCTATAAGAATGGCGGCTATCAAACAAACAGGAAACTATGAATGTTGGGAAAGATGTGGCGAAATTGTGCACTGCTTGTGGGAATATATACTGTTACAGTTCCTAAGGAAAATCATTTGATGGTTCCTTTGAAAACTAAATATCAAGTTGCCCTAGACCAGCAATACCACTCTGCAGTATATACCCAGAAGAGCTGAATGCAGTGATACAAACCAACATTTGCACACCAATGTTCATAACAGCATTATTCACAATCATCAAAATATGGAAACAATCCAAGTGCCCATCAACAGATGATTGGATAAACAAAATGTAGTATACGCACATGAGGAAATATTATGTAATAGTAAGATAAAATGAGGTCCTGGAGCATATAACAACATGGATGACATAAGCTGAGTGAAATATGCCAGACACAAAAGGATAGATATTGCATGATTTCACTATTATAAACTTGGTAAAGGTAAACTCAGGGGCTTATAATATAGAATATAGGGGATCTAGATAGACAAAGAAGCTAGAGATGGCTGAATGGTTAGCTAATGAAGTTGCTCTTAAATTTAAGGGAATGGATAGATGTGAAGGCAGGTCATTAGTGAGTTTATAAGTTATATTGACATATAAAAGGTGAACATGTTTGAAACGTGTGCTGGTTTGAAAGAAGTATGCCTCCTAAGAAAAGCCATGTTTTAATCAAAATATCATTTCGTAAAGGTAGAATAATCTATTCAATACTGTATGTTTGAGACTGTGATTGGATCATCTCCCTGGTTGATGTGATTTAGTTAAGATTGTTTGTTAAATTGGATTAAGGGATAACATGTCTCCACCCTTTGAGTGGGTCTTGATTAGTTTCTGAAGTCCTATAAAAGAGGAAACATTTTGGAGAATGAGAGATTCAGAGAGAGTGACACTATGAAGCAGAGAGTCCACCAGCCAGCGACCTTTGAAGATAAAGAAGGAAGACGCCTCCCAGGGAGCTTCATGAAGACGGAAGCCAGGAGAGAAAGCTAGCAGATGATGCCGTATTTGCCACGTACCCTTCCAGCCGAGAGAGAAGCCCTGACTGTGTTCGCCATGTGCCTTCTCACTTGAGAGAGAAACCCTGAACTTCATTGGCCTTCTTGAACCAAGTTATCTTTCCCTGGATGCCTTTGATTGGACATTTCTAGACTTGTTGTAATTGAGACATTTTCTCGGCCTTAGAACTCTAAACTAGCAACTCATTAAATTACCCCTTTTAAAAGCCATTCTGTTTCTGGTATATTGCATTCCGGCACCTAGCAAACTAGAACAAAAGGGGTTGTACAGAGCCATGTATCCCACTGATTAACACTACAAATAAAACTAAGTTCTGGCGTGAATTACATTAAAGGTATGAATCTTGCCCAAAAATTCAACAGTAGAGGTGTATAGGAGAAATTGCTATTTCATGCTATGGTCTATATTTAACAGGAAGACACCATAACAATACCATAGAAACAGCAGAAGCAAACCATTGAGGGTACAGGCAAGATTTAATGGGAGGCTTCAGTTTCTTATTTCATGAGGGTGGGTTTCTCAGTTACTTTTCGCTTCAAAGCAATGAAAGTTTTCTAAAATTGAGTGTTGATTCAACTTGGATTGTTTACTTTGGACATTACACATAGTACTGAATGGCTGGAGGTGGTTGAAGGATACATTGACTGAGAAGTAGCGTGGCAAACACTGGTGTATGCATATGATGGAATATTGTGTGACTCTGAAAGGAAAAATATTGTAAGGTATATAACAAGGTGAATAAACCATGGAAACGTTTTACGGTCCAAAATAAGCCAGAGGCAATACAAAAAATATTGTATAATCTCTTTTAGAAAATACTTAGAAGAAAATTGGGACAACATTAACAAACAAAATCAAAGGGAAATCTGTCCTGGAATTGAAAAAATAACAGTATTCCTAACCATTTCCATAACTGTAACCCTTTCTTACATACATATGGAGGTAACCAACATAGAATTTCTAAAATGTACTGCTGAAATTAGGTTTCATTTGTTGAACTCAGTTGACATTGAATTTAAAATGCAGTTAATCAGATCTTGAGTTGAAAACATTAAACACATTCCTTCCCCTAACTATAAAACTAACTAATATATATGAAGGTCATCCTTAGCATATGAAGATTTACAAGGGGAGCTTGGTTTTCTTTCTTGAACTCAGTTGTTATTCAGACCTAGAATGTAAAGAAAATTTCTGAAATTAAAATAATTATTGTATTCCTATCCCTAACCTTAACCCTAATGCTAACCTACATATATATGAAGATAATCAGAACAAACCTTCCAAGGTAAGCAGGTAAAACAAGTCTAAGAATGAAAACTCTAACAGGACTCCTAAACCTATCCCTAACTAATACTAAAACCGTCCTACATATATAGGTAGGTCATCCACTTAATTTACAAGATTTATTGGTGAATTTTTAAATAGAACTCTGCTAACACTGGAACCTAGAATACAGGGAATTAGGATTATCTTGGTAACTTAGTGCTGATCACCTTCATATATGTAGTGTTCCTAAACTTAACCCTAATTCTAACACTATCCTACATATATAGGTAGGTCATCCACATCATTTACAAGATTTACAGGGGAAACTTGGTTATTTCTGTGGAACTCTGTTAGATTTCAGATTTAGAATACAGGACAATGTCATGGAATTAACACAATAACAATATTTCTATCCCTATGCCTAACCCTAAATCTAACCTACATGTATATGAAAGTTAACAGCACAGCTTCTCCAAGATTGACAGGTGAATCTTAATTTTATCTCTAAAACTCAGTTAAGATTCAGAAATAGAAAGTATAGAAACATACATTGGAATTAAAACATTAACAGTGTTCCTAACCCTAAGCCACTCCTATGTATTATGAATATATTCCAGCACCAATCCTAGATTTATAGGTGAAACCTCACTTTATCACTGGAACTCAGCATTGGAACTAGAATGAACGTTAACATGTCTTGGAATGAAAACACTAAAAGTATTACTATTCCTAACCCCAAACCTACTGTATACATATGAAAGTAATCAACATTTCCAAGGTTTGCAGGTGAAACATGGTTTTATTTTGGAACTAAGCTAACATTCTCCTCAAGAAAGTAGGTAATATGTCTTGTAAAAAAAACTAACATTATTCCTAACCGTAATACTATCCAATATATATAAATAAGAATCAACATAGGTATTCCCAGATTTACAAGTTAAATTTGGTTTAATTTCTTGAACTCAGTTAACAATCTGACCTAAACTATAGGGAAATGTCTTGGAATGAAAATACTAGTAGTATTCCTAAGGCTAACTGTAACATCACTTTACATCTATATGAAGTCATCCACAGCATATCCAAGATTTATAGGTGAAACTTGGTTTTATCTTACAAAGTCTGTTAACATTCAGAACCAGAATGCAGGAAAATATTTCTTGGAATTAACACATTAAGAATAGTCCTTAAACACACTAATCTTATCCTATATATATATGAAAGTCATCCATGCATTTCTAAGATTTATAGGAGAAACTTGGTTTTATCTCTGGGATACAGTTCATATAAAGTCCTGGAATGTAACAAAACATGCCCTGGCATGAAAATACTAACAGCTATTCTAACTCTAGCCGTAAAATAATTCTACATATATATGCAAATCATCCAAAGGATTTCCAAGATTTATTAGTGAAACTTGGTTTTATATCTAAAACTCAATTAACATTCAGACCTAGAATGCAAGGAAACATGTCTTGGAAAAATGTTGACAGTATTCCTAACCCTAACTCTATCTTATATATATATAAGCTATATATAATATATGTATATATATATGAGGTTAAAAATAATATAATATATATATATGAAGTTCACCCATAGCATTTTCAAGATTTATAGTTGAATGATCATTTTATCTGGAATTCAGTTCTTCAGACAAGGAATGCAAAAAAACATGCCTCTGAATGAAACAGCTACAAGTATTGCTAAACCTAATACAAACGCTAACCCTAAACCTTCTCTATCCTATAGATAAATGAAATTATTCCAAAATATTTCCAAGGTTTCCTTGTGAAAATTGGTTTTGTCACTGTAATTTAGTTAACTGTCATGCCTAGAATGTCTGAAATATGTCTTGGAATTAAAACAACAGTATGCCTAATCCACCGTAACACTAATCTCCTATACATACACATGGATGTGTATACATACACACAACATTTCCAAGATTTACAAGAGTTACTGGATTTATATTAGTAACAAAATTTACGTCAATCCAGGATGCAAGGAAATGCGACTTGGAATAAAAAGTAACAACATTCATAAACCTAAACCTAAACTGAACCCAAGCCCTAATTCTATCAAACATATATATGAATGTATTCCACAAAATTTGTAAAATATACATGTGAAACTTGGTGTTTCCCGTGGAACTCATGTAACATTCAGAATTTGAATATTGGCACATGCCTTGAAATGAAAACACTAATATTATTCCTAAATCTAACTCAAACACAAACACTATCCTATATATTTACGCAGGTCTGCACAGTATTTCAAAGATTTACAGGTGAAACATTTCTTTTTCTGGAACCGAATTTAAATTCATATATAGAATGCAGGGAAGCATATCTTGGAATGAGAAACTAATATTAATCCTAACCCTAAACTCTAACCCTACGCCAATCCCACATACATATGAATGTAAATACACAGCATTGTCAAGATTTAAAGTGAAAATTGTAGTTCTGTCATGATCTCTGTGAACATTCAGACATAAAATATATGGAAGCATAACTTTGAATGAAAACACTAACTGTATTCTTAACCCAAATCACAAACCCTACTATACTATATGTATACAAATGTAATCAGCACAGCAATTCCATAATTTGTAGGTGAAACTTGAATTATTTTTGGAACTAAATTAACATAGGGACTAGAATGTTGAGAACATGTCTTTGAGTGAAAATACATCAAGCATTCCTGATCATTACCCAATTAAATCCTAAATACGTGCAAATGTAATCAACTCAGCCATTCTAACATTTACCAGGAAGCTTGGTTTTACCTCTGGAACTCAGGTAACATTGGCCATAGAATGTAAGGAGATATGTCTTGGAATGAAAACACTAACATTATTGCTGACCTTAACCTTAAAACAAATTTTATCTTACATATATATGCCAGTCATTGAAAATATTTCTGTGGTGTACATTTTTATCATAGATTTTTTTTTTAAAAAGTTGGTTTTATCTATGGACTCAGTTAACATTCAGAACTAAAACGCAGGGAAATGCATCTTGGAATGAAAAATTTTACAACATTCCTAGTTCAACATTTGCAATAACTCTATATTACATTTATACAAAGGTGATCCACAGCATTTCAAAGATTTACAAGTGATGCTTCATCTTATCTACAGAAATCTGTTCCCTATTGTTCTAAGAATGTAAGAAAACATGTCTGGATATTAAAACACTAACAGCATTCCTAAACCTAACACTAACATAAACACTCTCTTCCATTATATGCAGTTCATCCAGAGCATTTCCAAGATTTACTGGTGAAATATGTATCTTTCTTGGAAACACAATTAATAGTCATACATAGAATTTAGGAAATTATGTTTTGAAATGAAAACGCAAACATGATTCCTAACACAAACACTAACCCTAAGCCTATTCCACATACATGTTTCATTTTGAGATCTTGGAAATGCTGTGAGTGTAATTTACATCATTTCCAAGATTTAAAATGAAACCTGTATTTCTCTCATGATCTCAGTTAATATTTGGGCATAAAATGCAAGGAAACATGTCTTGGAATGAAAGCGTTAATAGTTTTGCTAACACTAAATCTAACCCCAAATATACTACATATATATGAAAGCAATCAACACAACATTTCCATGATTTATAGGCCAAATTGGTTATATTTCTGAAAACTCAGTTAGCTTTCAGATCTAAAATACTACTAAAATATTTTTGAATGAAAACACATGCACTATTCCTGAACCTAACCCTAATCCTAACTCAATCCTAATATAAGCAAATTTTTCCACTCAGCCATTCCAAGGTTTACTGGCAAACTTTGTTTAATCTCTGTAACTGGGGTAACTTTTGCCCCTAGAATGCAAGGAGACATATCTTGGAATGAACAAACTAACATTATTCCAAAACCTAACCCTATCCTACATATATACAAATCATTCCCAACATATACCATGTTTACAGGTGAAATTTGGGTTTATCTCTGAACTCAGCTAACATTCAGGTCTAGAATGCAGGGAAACATAATTTGAACTGAAAATGTCAACAATTTTCCTAATCCTAACACTAACACTAACTTCTATACCACATGTATATGATGGTAATACACAGCATTTCCAAGATTTACAAGTGATACTTGGTTTTTCTCTGGAACTCAGTTGTGTGTGTGTTCTAGTTTGTAAGCTGCTGGAATGTGATATATCAGAAATGTAATGGCTTTTGGGGGGGTTGGTGGTGTATAGTCTGGGAACTGAACCCAAGTCTCCCACATGGGAGGTGAGCATTCTACCACTGAACCATCCACACACCTCACAATGCCTTTTAAAAAAGAGAATTTATTAAATTGCAAGTTTACAGTTCTAAATCCATGAAAATTTCCAAGTTCCTTAACTCCAAGGAAAGGTCCAATGAGCTTCAGAGTTTCTTTCTCAGCTGGGAAAGCATATGATGACGGAATGAGGAGATAAAGCTAACAGATGTCATCATATGCTTTCCCAGCTGAGAAAGAAACTCTGAAGCTCATTGGACATCTGTTAGCTTTATCTCCTCATTCCATAAGGCTTCACTGTGGGCATTTTCCTTCTGTTCCAAAGGTCTCTGGCTGTGTGGGCTCCATTGGTTCTGGTGGCTCTAAAGCTTTTTCCAAAATGATTCCCTTTTAAAGGGCTCTAGTAAACAACCCCACCTTGAGTGGGTAGAGACACATCTTCATGGAATCCATCAAATCAAAAGTTGCCACACACAATTGGGTGAGTCAAATCTTCATGGAAACAATAAAAATGTCCCACCCACCAATATTGAATGTGGATTAAAGAACATGGCTTTTTGGGGGAACATAATAGCTTCAAACCAGCACATTCCATTTCTTGTAAATCACATTCCAGCAGCTTACAAACTAGAACACATACACACGCACACATAACTGAGTTCCAGAGATAAAACAAAGTATCAACTGTAAATTCCGTAAATATATATATATAAATTAATAAACACTGCATTTGCAAATTTGTAAGTGAAACTTCATGTAATCTCAGGAGCTGAGTAAATATTCAGACCTACGATGAAGGCAAATATTTCTTGGAATGAAAACAGTATTCTTAAAACTTACACTAATGCTGTCCTACATATACGCAATAGTTATCCATAACATTTTCATGATTTACAGGTGAAACTTGGATTCATATCTGGAACTCAAATTCATTCAGATGTAGAATGCAGGGAAACATGACTTAGAATGAAAAGACTATCATTAGTCCTAACCAAAATTCTAATAATATCTTACATATAGGAAGTTCACCCACAGAATTTCTAAGATTTACATGTTTTATCTGAAACTCAGCTATCATTTGGAGCTAGAATGCATTGGACATGTTTTGAATGAAAACAACTACAGTTTTCCTAAACCTAATCCTAACATTAACCCTAAACCTTTCAATATCCTACCTATAAATGAATATTTCCAAGATTTCCATGTGAAACTTGGTTTTATTGCTGTAACTTAGGTAAATGTTGTACCTAGAATGTGCAAAAATTTCTTAGAAGTAAAATAATAGCCTGCTTAAAGCACACTAACACCAATATTCTCTACATATGTATAGATGGAATCACACAACTTTCCCAAGGTTTACAAGAGCAACTTGATTTTATCTTGGAAATGCAGTTTATGTTCACTCCAGGATACGAGGAAATATGGCCTGGAATATTTCCTAAATCTAACCTGAAACTGAACCCTATCCCTAACTCTGTCTTACATATATGCAAATATATTCCACAGCATTTCTAAGATAGAGGTGAAATTTGGTTTTATCAATGGAACACAGGTAACATTTGGAGTTTTAAAGTTGGAAAACATGTCTTGGAATGAAACACTAGCTGCATTCCTATTTAACTTAATCCTAATTTTTCTAGTTTGCTAGCTGCTGGAACACAATATACCAGAAACGGAATGGCTTTTAAAGGGGAATATAATGTTACAAGTTAGCAGTTCTAAGGCCATGAACATTTCCCAATTAAAGCCAGTCTACAGAAATATCTCATCTAAGGCATCTAGGGAAAGATATCTTGATTCAAGAAGGCTTTTGAAGCTTAGGGTTTCTCTTTCATTTGGAAAAGCACATGGTGAACATGGTTAGGGTTTCTTTCTCATCTGGAAAGGCACATGGTGAACATGGTGGTGTCTGCTGGCTTTCTCTCCAGGTCTCTTGTTTCATGATGCTCCCCAGGAGGCATTTTCCTTCTTCATCTCCAAAAGTCATTGGTTGGTGGAATCTCTGCTTTTTCTGGATATGTCATTCTCTGCTTTCTCAGAATCTCAAAGCTTTTCCAAAAATGCTTCTTCTTTTAAAGGATTCTAGTAAAGTAATCAAGATCCACTGAGAATGGTAGAGACATGTCTCTACCTAATCAAATTTAATACCCACACTAGACTGAGATATTCTTGGAGATAATCTAATTAGAGTTTCCAACGTACAGTACTGAATAGGAGTTAGAAAAAACAGCAATCTTTACAAAATGGGATTAGGATTAAAACATGACTTTTCTACGGTACATAAATCCTTTCAATCCAACACATTCTACCCTCTGAACCTTAAAAAAGACATGTTTTCTTATATACAAAATGCATTCATTCCATAACAACATTAGAAAACCTTAAAACATTTCAGTAGCAACCAAATGCACTACAAGGCTAAAACCAGTACAAAGCCTCATCAAAGTTAGTTACAGGTGTAAGGTCTCAGAAAATAAATATAAAATGAATTCTGTGGAGTGGGGCCCCTTCAGTTTCTCTTCCTCAGTAGCTCCTCTGACAGGACCTGAGATGCCTGCAACATAGATAAGCACAAATGTGCCAATGGCCCACCTGCCAGAGGCCAAATCAGATAACCATGAGCATGAAGTCATGATCTGCACCAGCCTGATATCTCCTGGCTATGTCTGCACCACATGTCAAACCCCCCCCCCGGTGCATTTTTTCCCTTTAAAACCACAAGCTGTCAGAAAAAGAGTTGGAGCCATTTCTCTTTCTTTTTGCTGGTCTGCCCTTGCTTTCACCCTGTTACTTTCTCTCTCAGTAAACCCATTAGGCTTTTTTTTTTTAATTTGCATTTGGGCAGAGGCACCAGGGATCAAACTCCAGACCTCCAGCACGGCAGGTCGGAGCTCTGCCTGCTGATCCACGGCAGCCGCCCAAACCCATTAAGGTTTGACTTGCTGTCTCAAGTGGAATCCTTAATGACTCTACACCTAAAGTAATTGTTGCTGAAACCCAGGATGAAGTTTTAACTGAAGTTTGGGTCTCTGGCCCCTTGGGGCAGTGAGGTAGCTTTTCAGTCACTCCATTCCCTGAACCAGCACAGTCACTATGGTTTCCAGGTGATTGCTTTTCCCAGTTCAGACCATATTAACACAACACCAGCTCACATCCACAGCATTTGAATGCCTGCAGCTAATTTGGCCCTATGGAAGTGACATCTTTCTGCTCAGATCCTCCCCTTGAGAGTTTTGAGTCCCATAGATAGCTGCCCCACAGCATTTGGACCAATTTTAATATGGTGACCGGGCCAGCTCCCTGAGTGTTTTTTATCTACCTGAAGAAATTGAAGTGCTTAGTCCAAACTTTCCAGCTCCATGAGTGTTTTTTCCCACTGCAGCAGTCAAAAGTAATGGGGAATGCCCTGAGCAAAAGACTGCATGCACTTTTCTGGTCCCAACAATAAACCAGGGATGCCTAATTTGTTGTAGTGACTGGATCATAAATCTGGGAAGTTAGTCTCACTTAAAACTACATCTTGGGTAGCCCCATAAGCCTCCAAAGGGAACAATAACTCATAAGCCTCCCACAAGCACACCTGCATAAGCCTTCCCCAATACCCTATAAAAACAACAAAAAACTTGACAACAAGATGGCATTCTTGATTAACAAATAGTCTGGGATTTCCAGCTGGCAAGCTTAACTTTATCCCTCTGTGTTATTCTACCACTTTTACCCTTCATAAAAAATCCTTCTAAACCTTCTACCCCTTTAATTACTTCTAAAGTGGTTTCATAAGTGTTTCATATCTGTTCAATTTTTAGGTAATATATTCTGCATGTTAAATATTTAAAGCCTGTTTGTTAGCTAATGTGTTCAGTCTAATTATTAATTGGAATGTTCCTACATTTATATTAGTCAAATGCTCATAACTGGTTACTAATTACAGAAATTCTTTTAAAAGTGGAACCTTTAGGCTGTATTGAAAATTAAAAACAGTTTAGTTATAAGTCTATAAAAATGCTTTATTTCTATAACATAATTTGACCTCACGATATAAAATGAAAATACTACTCAAATGAAAAATTGAGTGTGTTATTTCACCCCATTTTTACAAAAAATGAAGATGGAATAAGATGGCATATTCAATCCTTTATTTATCTCTCTCAAAAATATTTGTGTCTCTGTTTTACTTTTCAAATAATAAATTTCCTATTTATATCTACAAGCATTTTCATATAAAGTCTCATACCTCTGGATAGTAAAAACAAATTAATAAGAAAATTCTTAATGAGCTCGAAGCTTAATATCTTTCTATCTGTGCAACCAATTAAAATTTTTTCCTAGATTTAAAATTAGGACAAGTCCAATGAGCTCAATATTGTTCTCAAAACTTAATAGTCAATGTACTTTTAAATTTCTTCAGAATTTTAAAATATTAAAAGAATAGAAGGACTTCAGTGATGAATTTTGAAATTGAACAAATGCAATTTTATCTTGCTTAGGTATGTTCTCCTTAAGAAATTCAATTAAGTTTAATAAAAATATAAATGGATTTTTTATAAATTTAGTTAACTAAATTTTTAAAAATGTGACTTTTCTTACTTAGCCATTTGTTATTTCAGTATGTATAAGAATTTGGAGTTACAATCACTTTATTAATGCCTGTCTGTCATAAATAAAAAGATATAAATCTTAGCTTCTATGGGTTTATATTCTAGTAAGAATATACAGCTCATAACTCTTTATATAAAACAGTGATAACAAAGCGATTAAAATGCTTGAAAAATTTAAAGATTAAAAATGACCTAAGGGGTCCTCAGAAATGACACATTTAATACATAAAAAGATTCACATTTAAACAAGTAAAACACAACTAGTTTTTTTTTTTAAACTTTTTATTAATTAAAAAACTTAACAAAAGAACATTAATATATCATTCCATTCTACATATACAATCAGCAATTCTTAATATTATCATATAGTTGCATATTCATCATTTCTTAGAACATTTGCATCGATTTAGAGAAAGAAATAAAAAGACATCAGAAAAAGAAATAAAACAATAATAGAGAAAAA
>PVIY010001208.1:0-51701 GCA_004026745.1 Myrmecophaga tridactyla
CTGAGAGGTGTCCATTCCCTTCCTTGCCTTGTTACACACAGTTTTGAAGATAGGCTCCAAAAATTATCCATCTTCACACTTTCTAATGATAGTGTGCCTTTTAACATTTTATTCATTTAATAGACAAATCACATTTAGAACTTAGATGTACTTTTCTTTATTGTCATTTACCTTATTAATGATTTATTTTTTAAATGAATTTCTGGTTTTCGTTGAAAGGTTTTAAAGGTTGAAGCAAAATTTTAAAAATCAAGTCCCTGATTATGAAAATATTGAATCATTTTTGATCGATTGAACTGCAGTACCCTAACTCTGTCTGTTGCTTTGCTTAAAGAAAAAAGCTGTTAAAAGTAAATCGTATTGACTCTGGACCTTTGCGTCCAGTTTCATTCCTCTTTGGTATTTTTATTTTCTTTATGTCTAAAAAACTACCTTGTGAAAAATGTACACATTTTAGTATCTTCTCTTTTGTCTTGGACTCAGTTTCAGACTGCTAAGTTTGTGTGAGTCGGGCTTCTGTTTAAATGATTAGGAATCAAGGCAATGGTGGTATGATTTGGGGCAAGTTACATATTAATATTGGTATAGCTTCTTTTCATCTTTATTTATATCAAACTGGAAACCTTTAGGCCATCTTTCATAATTTGCCCCTAATCTCATTTGTTTAACTAAAAATTTAAAGAGTATCTTGCTTGTGATTATGGCAGAAAATTTGAAATTTGAATTGTCTAGCATTTAGTCCTAAATCATACTTTTTCTTTGTTATTTGTTCATTAATTGAGTCATTTGTTTTTTTTTCTTCTCCTGATTTTTTTAAACACCTATTATGTGTCAAGCATTGTGAAAGGTACTTGAAATTAATATTCAGTTGTCTTCATTATTATTGCTATTCTAGGAATTCAACATTTTGTTTATATATTTGATATTTATTGAGCAGTTACTATGTGTTAGCATGAATAAGACTCATTTTCAACCTGCTAGAAGCTTCCTGGGATGAATTTGAATATTTATCTGTTAACAAGAATTGGAATGGTTATTTTATTTATTAATTTTTTTTTTTTTGGGGGGGGGACATGGTCCGGGAATCAAACCTGGGTCTCCTGCATGGCAGGTGAGCATTCTGCCACTGAGCCACCCATGTACCCGAAATGGTTTATTTTTTAGAGTCTAAAGTTTTTGTTTTGCCTGTTTTAAAATTTGGCTTTATTTCATTTAGGCAGCATATTAGTAAAAAAAACATTTTCTGCAGTGCAGAAATATCAGAGATATGTGATTTTCAGCAGTTGTTTTCATTTTTAAAAAAATCACATTTCACCGAATTTCACCTTGAAGATTAGACTTATTAAGCATTGAGAATATTTTTCTGCTCTTTTTTTTAACCACAAGTTGCAGCTTTACCATAAATTTCTTTCAGCAAATGTGGGTTGCATCTGTTTAAAATGAGATTGATCTTGATAACATTTGATATGCTCTTGGCATATCAAATCATATTACCTGGGCCCTCAGATAACCATAATCATCTAAAATCATCCAAGATTCCTCACCAATATTTAAAACTTTTATTTGAGAATTAATGGAGAATGGACAGTTGCTTTACAAATAATCAACTCATAAAGCTTTTAAACCTTTTTTTGTTCAATAGTTTACATTTTAAAAGTGATTAGAGTGTAAGGTAAGAAGTTTTGAATGACTCTCGTAGTCATTAAATGAAGTAACAAAACATCAGAAGAATGCTGTTCAAATTGCAATAAAAAACAAGCCAGCATTATTAAATCACAAATTTGGAAAATAAAATTAGGCTTTTTTTCCCTCAAAGTCAATTATGGTTTTTTGTTTTGTTTTGTTTTTTGCCAAGTTTCCAGATTAAAGAGGAAAGACTTTCCTGGGTTTCTGTGTGGTGACAAAGGTGACAAATAGTCGGTGCCAGTAGCACTTCCAGTTGAAGGCACATCAGTGCGTTAAAAGCAGAATGATCTGGTGTTTAACGACCAATTTCACTTAACTGGGGATAGAGGTTATTGAAAGATGAAATAACTGCTTTATAATATCTATAATTGCTCTCGTATATTGTGCCCACTCTAATCCTCTAAGAATCCTTTCAAAGTAGAAACTATACCTATAAACAGAATCAGAACATAGGTTATTTGCTCAAGGTCTTGTGCATGATGAGTATAGCAGAGTTTAGCTTCGAAATTTAGTTTTGAATCCAAAGGCCATGTTCTCTACTCTTCACTCCCAGCCTTTATTTCTTCAGAATTCTATTCCATATTTATTGCCTAGTTTTAATGTAAAATTAGAATTAATTGTTTACGTATTTCAGCATATTATAGGTTTCCCCCATACCTCTTTCAATGAGAGAAAAAGGGTGGAGGAGGAGGGAGCAGAGGTTACACCTGATTAATGATTTAAATAGGTAGGTTGAGAAATTTCTAAACTAGAGTTAATATTTAATATTAGGGTTATTCTTAATATCCTAAGATGACCTCTGTCAAAATATATGAGATAGTGTATTAATATATTAGTAGACCGAGATAAAAATCTATTTTGACAAATAGTATTACCATTAAGAATGGAAGTGCATAAAGTCCTGTGGGCAGCAGAAATCTTACCAAGCTTTAGATAATTCTTGTGGTTCATACTGTGTTAAATTAGTCATAAAATTTAGCACTTGATGTGGTATCTTTAATGGTCACCATTTGCGTGTTGTCATCTATTTTCAAAGTCTACATTACTGTTTGACTGTAGCTGTATACTTTTATTACCCACCAACCATTCCTATGTTAAATAAAAGCTACCATGAATATTGAGGCATGCAATTCCAAGGCTATTTTATTGTTAGGTTTGTGCGTAGTCATAGCATATATTCATCAGCCTAGTTCTTGACCATGAACTACAGTGTGTCAGGCACTAGAAATTTATTGGTGACAAAACATAATCCCTACCTCAAGAGCTTTAGAAGTTAGTGAGAAAAATAGATACTAAACATGAGACTCTCCAGATGTTTAGTAAAAGGGTGAGTTAATTTGCATGCAGTGAAACTTTGTATAATTATAAATTAAACCAAAGGAAGGGAAATGGTAAATTCTGCTAAAATTACTTTATTGGAGAATCTTTATTTTAGAATTGGGGAAGATAATTTTACCATGTACTGGGCGATAAACAGTCTTTTGATTTCTTTTTCCTTAACTAAATATTTGACAGCTGTAGTCAGTTGCCCTTTAGTTCCCTCTGAAAAGTTTTTGTTTTTATAATGAATTTGTTGGGTTTATTCGGTAGACACACGTGTATAGCCTCTTTGCATGCAGTTATTTTTACAGCATTCCTGCAAGGAAATTATTCCCTGACCAATTTTCTCTGCATACTGTATTTTTCCCCTCTTTGGAACTGAGCTACTACTAGTAGAGGCTTCAGAAAGTAATAGTCATCAGCAGAACAGTTGCTGTGGGTCATTGAGGGGAACTGTGTTCTGGGCTTTCTTGGGTTCTCGTCACTCCTGCTTGCCTACCTGTATGTGGTATGTTGTGACGGCCATTTAAGATCTCATGGGCTACCTGTCAACTGTCAGTTCTTTGGGGGAGAAGTAAGCAGTAAGTTAGGATAAGGCAGTTGCCTTATTCTTCTTCCTTGAACCAAAAACATTTTCAAGGAAATCCTGAACTCAATTTGATGTTTTATACAGTAATTGATCATTCTCTGAAACATAACATTTAAGAAGGCTGCTTCTGAACTGAGTTAGGAAGCAAAGAAGAACAATTCACTCATTTTGCTAGATGTTTAATATTTCCCAGAATAGGACAAATAAACAAACTTGGCCTTTGGTCAAGAATTTTTACCTAAAAGAGACTTATTGTGGTAGGCACATAAAGTGGAATATTATGCACCCATCAAAAGGAATAAAGTACAGATACATGCTATAACGTGAGTGAACCACGAAACATGCTTAGTGAAAGGAGCCAGACACAAAAGGTTACATGTTGTGTGATTCTGTATATATGAAATATCTAGAATAGGTAAATCCATAGAGACAGAAAGAAGATTGGTGGTTGCCACGAACTGAGAGTTATGGATTGTATTGTGGGGTGGTAAAAATGTTTTGTAACTAGACAGAGGTGGTAGTTGCACATCATTGTGAATGTATTGTATGTCACTAAACTTTTCACTTTAAATGGTTAATTTTATGTTATATGAATTTGCCCCAATAAAAAATATTTGAATGAAATTTAAAAGGTAAAGCAACCATGTAATTTTTTTAAATGGCATTTCAATGTTAGAATGATTGTACATTTTATATTGCTCAGCATAATATAATATCACCTGAAAAAACAAAGTGCTTATTTGCTCAAGGCATTTCCTTTTACAAAATGCAACATTATATAGATAGTGAGACTATAATTTTGTTTTGTATATACTGTTCATTGAAACTATTTTAAGAAAGCTATTTGTGAACTGTTATCTTAGACATTATACCCAATGCTAACTCTTTTTGAAAGATTTCATTTCTAAATGAATTCCAAATAAAGATAAATTGTTTAATATATGTGAACATAGAAATTTCCAATTAGCTAAATGGCAGTTCACTGAATTTTACTTTAAAATGTGGATAGTCAGTAGGAACAGATTTTTGTACAGAAAATTCTATAGTCCCCTCTAATAGGAAAGATCTTATTTAAGAAAATGTGTTTGAGATAAAATGTTTCAGTATGAAGTTTTTTTTCTCCTGATACTTCAATATAACTGCCAAGGGGAACTAAATAAATGAGTTATTGATCACATGATGATTTCTTATCATGACTTTATTTCTATGCGGCAAGTGAATTCTAGTTTTACCTGAGAGATGTTAGTGAATCAGCTTGACATTAACTGACTTTATTACTGGCCCATTAACAGGGATTTTGGCTGGTAGTGACTTGCATTCGAAAATGAAGGGGTGAAAAAAGTGATTTGAACTCTGAATCCCATTTATATATAATGCATTTTTTCTTATTATTTAGAGAGTTTTTCTTTTAATCTTTTAAAAGTAGTTTTTGAAGTCGTTTTTAATTGATTCAGTTTTGAGAGATGGAGTTAAATTACTTTAAGTTATTTAGATAATTTAAAGACGTCATTATTATCTCTGGAGAAAATAGGTTGTAAAATCTAATAAGACTGATGCAATTTTAATGAACTGAAGTTTTGCTTTCATTCTTTCTAATCTTATATTTTGTTGAACTGTATTACAGAAGTACATTTTAAAATTAATTTGAGTAGCAGATTTCAATTGATCGAATGGGATGTTACCTTTTTTAAATTTAGACCACCAAATTTTCTCTTCAAAAATAAAGTACTGATTTGTAACTTGTAAAATAAATTGCAGCTTTAGTTGGCAACTATACTCATGAATTGCATTAATTTCATGTTAACTAGCTATTCACCCATTGAAAAGTAAACTGTATCTTCAAAAATAAGTACTTCAGACCAGGTGATTACAGAGTTGTCTTTTAGAAAAGAGATTATTTCACTATAGGTTAAGTGAATTTCTTTAAAGATCTAATATATTCATAGTTAATAGCTCTTTCAGACTACATTTCTTTCAAAGAAATAGTGTTAAAGGAGAATTGCATTACAGGGAAAACAAAAAGGCAATTTATTCACTTACAGGGAATGGAAAAATGATCCATTTAACTTATCATTGTAGTCAGATTTGTAGCCCTGTTTGGCTTAATGCTAATTCTTATGTGATGTAATATTTCTCTTAATCAAATGCAGAGTTCTGAAACCTGAGTAATATATGGAACCCTTTTAAAGAAAAAAATAAATCTCAATGGCCCCCACGGGGTTTATTTAAAATATATATTTGAATTATCATGTTTCTGAAATACATGTATACATACAGGTTTTTTTTTCCTTTTAAATCTATGTAAAATGCCAAAGGAGATAGATCTGGAAATTACACAGAATAGTTAACCACAGGATAACGTCGTATGTACTTAATTGCCGACACTGTACATTTTCCTGATGACTACAGCACTGATTCTTTTAACTTAACTCACTTGGTATTATTTGGGTCTCCCGTCCCTTTTTTCTATTCAAAACAATGTAAAACCTAACTCTGTATCGTTTGGCTTTAGTGTGGCTGTATATTAAATCCATCTCAACAGTTAAAGAGGAACATACTACTTGCTGCTAAACCAGTCATAAGCAAAAGTGCAAACTGGACACTAAAACTATGTAGCAGTTCTTGGCTATGGTTGGGTAAGCATGTGGGCTCTGCAGCCGGATGGCCCGAGTTTGAATCCTGTCACCACTACTTCTAGATGTGTCACTGCTGTGCACACCGACCTTACTCTCTGTCTCTCTGTGCTTCATCTACCCACCTAATAAGGTCACTGTGTGAGAATGAAATGAAGTAATATATGAATAGAACCCTTAGAAATGGGTCTGACGTAGTAAGTCTTCAACTGTTAGA
This sequence comes from Myrmecophaga tridactyla, assembly GCA_004026745.1. Taxonomy (NCBI): domain Eukaryota; kingdom Metazoa; phylum Chordata; class Mammalia; order Pilosa; family Myrmecophagidae; genus Myrmecophaga; species Myrmecophaga tridactyla. Next base: position 6,446 of record PVIY010001208.1, read on the forward strand.
GCTGTATTATCTTATAAATGGTAAATCCATTTGAATCAGGATTTGCTTTTTCAGATGATTGTTAAAATGAAGAAAAGTTGAAAAGCTATTTTAGAGAATTTGCAATTGTCTAAGATTAATACACGATAGAGAGTACAGACTAGGGTTAGATAAACTATGACCTGCTATCATTTGCTTTTATAAAATAAAATTTTATTGGAACGCAGCCACACCCATTCATTCACGTTTTGTCTGTTTTTTCTCTACAGTGGCAGAGTTGAGTAGTTGTAACAGATTTATAGCCTGCAAAGCCTAGAATATTTACTCTGGCCCTTTGCAGTAAAAAGAACCCTCCCTGCTATATAGACTCTAGAAACTCTACAAGTTTCTGTAGGACTGTTGAGAATACTTTGATTGGTAGATATTTCCAGAACTCAATTTGAGGGGCCAAGATCTTCATAGGAAAGGTGCAAATCTGAATTATCTATGATGCTTGAAAAAAACAAAAACAGATGCCTGGCTCTATAGCATAACACTGGTTTAGAATCTTTGGGAATTCGATTTGGAAAAGACCAATATAATTTATAATAATTCACCTAAGAATGCTGATAAATACCCTTGCTGACTACTGGATAATCTTCTCACTAGTAATGTAATTAGCCTTCTTAAACCAACAAAAAAGCCTAACAGACTTCTTTAGAAATGAATTGTAAGAAATTTAGATAGTGAGGCTCCATGTGAATGTAAATATAGTTTCTGTTTCATTGGTATCTGCTATTAGTATGGCCTATTTATATGCCTGGTGTTTTGTTGAATGTTTCACACATTTTACAACTCTCAGAAGTACCTGTCTGCCTTTCTGTCTTCCTCTCATGTAGTGGCAGTGACTAGGTACAGCCTGAAGTGAGTGGAAGAATTCAGGCTTCCCTCCACTAGAAGTTAGTGGAGGGAACTGAGAACGTTATCTCTGTATCTGCAAGAAACTCCCTCTGGGAAAAGGGCACAAGTAGATTAGGAGCAGTGATTTAAGCAGAAAGGAACTTTTCCATAACTACATGGTGAAAATATAAAAATGCTGGGCTCTTTCATTGCTGATATTGTGCTTAATCTGTCTTGAAGTAATTCCTATATTATTTAATAAAAGAACTTATACAAGAAGAAAGGGCTTAAAAATAAGTTAGAATATTTGAATCTATAATATCTTAATAGGCAAATTAAATAGCTTTTAACCACTTCTTTGTAATGACTATTAACTTAATCATATTTAGAGTGAAATGTCTGCTATAGAAAACTAGATTAATAGTATTTCCTTTTTTTTCTTTTTCTTTCTCTGAAATATGTAGGCATTTCAGTCGAACCATGGAAGAACTGGTTCATGATCTTGTCTCAGCATTGGAGGAGAGCTCAGAGCAAGCTCGAGGTGGATTTGCAGAAACGGGAGAACATTCTCGAAGTATATCATGCCCTCTGAAACGCCAGGCAAGGAAAAGGAGAGGTAGAAAACGGAGGTCATATAATGTTCATCACTCATGGGAGACTGGTCACTGCTTAAGTGAAGGTTCTGATTCTAGTTTAGAAGAACCAAGCAAGGACTATAGAGAAAATCACAATAATAATAAAAAAGATCATAGTGACTCTGATGACCAAATGTTAGTGGCAAAGCGCAGGCCATCATCAAACTTGAATAATAATGTTCGAGGGAAAAGACCTCTGTGGCACGAGTCTGATCTTGCTGTAGACAACCTTGGGAACAGGACACTACGCAGGAGGAGAAAAGTAAAGCGGATGGCAGTAGATCTACCACAGGACATCTCTAACAAATGGACAGTGACCCAGTCGCTTGAAGGTTGTAGGGATCAGGACATGGACAATGACAGAGCTTGCCAATATCAAGAGTTTACCAAAAACAAAGTCAAAAAAAGGAAATTGAAAATAATTAGACAAGGACCAAAAATCCAAGATGAAGGAGTGGTTTTAGAAAGTGAGGAGATAAGCCAGACCAATAAGGACAAAATGGAATATGAAGAACAAAAAGTCTCAGATGAGCTCATGAGTGAAAGGTGACTTTTATATCTCTAAATATAAAAATATTTGTCTCCAGTGTTCATGGTTGACTGTTTGTATTTTAATCCATTCTATTTTAAAATGATTATAAATTTTAACAGTGATACTAATATCACTGTTGAACTATGGTTGTATTTCCATATAGTTTATGATGTTTAACACAAAGCAGAATTGCTTATTTGATCTACAGAAAGTCTTTGGTTTGTGTTATGACTTAATTTTCAGCTACAAAGAGAAAAGGGAGTGGAAAGAATGAGCTGCACATTTGTAACTCTTAGAATTACAAGATTCAATAGTTATATAGATTATATAACTATTTGTTTAATTAACGAGTTTTCAGGTACGATGATTCATCAATCTGTTTACCTGAGAATCAAAAGGTGATGATTATCTTGACTGTGTGTGGCTTGGATATTTTAAAAAGTCCATAGCTTGCTAGGAATTCTGATTGCTTATGAATTTTAAAACCCAATTTACAGTCTAGAAACATTCTCATCTTGTCATTAGAAAAATGGAGAAGCAATGATTCTTTGGCATGTAGTTTAATCTATCCATTCTAGAAAGCATGTACACTACAATGATAATTGTAAGGTACTATTTTGGAGCCTGAAAATGTAAGTGATCATTTTTCATTTACACAGAAGTGATGCTACCTGCAGGAAATGAGAAGGTATTGACATTCTTCATCCTTTTCAGGGTATGTCTTTAAAACTAAATGTAGAACTATGAGCCAGAAAAACATTCCTTAAAAATGGTCTGGGAAGGAGGATTTTATTTTTAATTTGTAGGGTTAGCATCATTTTAATTATGTGGATCGTGAGCTATGGTTCTATTTTTTTTTTGCTTATAAATGTGATTGTAGAGGTGAGTAAAACCTGGTAAATGTATAGAATGGACTTTTTCTGAGAGATTGTTGGCTATTTATATAATTTTTCTAAAGAAATAGAAATTACTTGAAGTTAAAAAATGTTTCAGAGAGCCTTTGAAAAGTTTATGGTATCTGCTTTTCTTCAAAGAAAGTTCTCATCATTATACCAGAATGAATATTACTGTTTGCTAATATTGGCCCTTTGACTAGCAACCACTCAGCCTGACCGCAAGTAATTATCATGCTTACTGCCGGAAGGAAGAGAGAGTGTGTACCAGTGGAGATAATATACTCAGTTCTGGATTATTCACAGATAGGTTACCTTTTTCTGGATTGATGGTACAAACCCTCCTCTATCTTCAATGCTTGTTTTATTGATCTGCTTCTTAGGGCATTTCCCCTGGAAAGGAAATGAGGTGAAAATTCCCATCATTAACTTCTTTTCATTGTAAAAAAATAGCTGAGTATCTGTAGGTATGATCAGGCCACCCTGCAGTCAACAGCCCGGGTATAAGTTTTTTAAGTGGATGTTTTCACTGTTGAATAATTTTTTAAAAATATTTTCTCTGATTTTAAACTTAGCTATGTAGTTATTGCCCATTGTCATTTATGTGTTAAGTGCAAATTCCTTCTGTGGGAAGATTGCTGAAGATTTAAAATACTTGCACTTAAGTTTAAGTGTATTTTGAGACTACTTTCAAAGCTTTCCAAGTACAAAAAGACTCTGTATTTTCTTGGAGCTGTTTTTAGATGTTTTTAGTATGTGTGTTTATGTGTATCAGACTTAGCAAACATTTGAGTAACTACTATTTACTATTCACTGTTAGTATTGAGACTAATGACACAGACTGTTCTCAATGGCCTCAGTGTCTGAAATAGCCAAATAAGCAAATGATGAAAATGTAACGTGCTGGGTAGAAGGTCCTTGAGACTCTATGATTTAAAGCAAGAACTAAGACTTTTTAGGTTATTGCAGGAGTGAGGTGGAGGGAGAAAAATATTCTCAGGTAGAGGTAACACCTCATGCAAAGAAAAGCATGAATTGTGAAGTATGTGTGGGGTATAATTGCAAGTATATGTAGTTTCTTATAACTAGAATATATGATTAGAGCTGAGGCTACAGTAGAAAGCATTTTTTAAAGGCCTTATGTGCCATGCTAAATAATTTGATTGTCATCATACAGGCAATGGGGAGTCAGTGAAGAATATTAAGTGGTAAAGAAATCAAACTGTATTTGCATTTTATCAAGATTAAGTGATCTTGACCCCAGTGTTTGGCTTTGACTGTCCACTAGCCCATCCTTAAGTAGAAGGTGAATTATGTCAGTGATAACAGATAAGAAATATTTGAGAGGAATTTTAAGAATTAGAATCAAAGGGAGGTTGACTAACTGCTCAGAGTTTGAGTCCTTAGAAAGAGTACTCTTTAGATGATGCCCAGGTTTCAAGCATAGAAAATAGAGGAAATGAACAGATTGGGGCAGGAGATTGAAATTAGTGTGCACATATTTATTCAACAAATATTAATGGAAAATATTCTCATCCAATAACTGCTAGGGAAATCATACCAAAAAAAAAAAATAGAAGTATCATTGGAGATAACTGTAATGACCATCAGCTGCTGGAAATGAAAAGCCTTGCTTCTATTTTTATTTTTGCCTGATGTATTGAACACAGTAACAACTAAGTTATGATCCTGGAGCATCTTGCCGGTTGTCAGTGAGGTGAAATTTAAATAAAGAAACATGTATACACAATTGTAAAAATACCTCCAAATAAGATCAAGATCATTATGGAATATGAGAGCTGGTCTTAGAAAGGGAATCCTGATTTCCTTATACATCTTTTAGAGTATGGGCTGGGCAGGCCATCATGGCTCAGCAGGCAGAACTCTAGCCTGCCATGCCAGAGACCTGGGTTCCTGTCCCAGTGCCTGCCCATGCAAAAAAAAAAAAAAAAAAAAAAAAAAAAAAAAAAGTAAATAAAAAAAGAGTATGGGCTGATGGGAGGGTGAAGAGAGGAGATCTGCATGCCCTGTGGGGAAAGAGCATAGGCACAGGGATTAAAGATGGAGATGGGGAGAATTTAGATGAGAACCCACTCATAAATAGCCTTGAAATCTAAGTTTGATCAAATAAGCATGAGGAATTAATTTTAGATTTTTAAATAAACGATTGTATTTTTATAAGTTTATATATATATAAATATGCATGTATGTATATGCTTGTTTTTCCTTTAGAATACACACACACATACATATATATATGAAAGAAAGAAAAGCTATTTCTTTTGCAATCATTTTACATTTACTGAAAAGTTGTAAAAGTAGTGCAGAATTTCCATATACCCTGTTGTACGTACCCCACCCCTACCTTCTGTTGTCAACATCTTATATTACCATGGTAAATGAATCACAATTAGTGAGCCAATATTGATATACAATTATTAATCAAAATCCATACTTTATTTGGATTTCCTTTATGTTTCCATCCAGGATATCATACTACATTTAGCCAGCAAGTTATTTTTTGAAAAAATTAATCTGACATATGGTCAGAAAGGGGTATTTCTGAAGTCAGATTAGATGATCATTATATAAAAAAAGAATGACACATGGACTCATAGTCCTTTATTTTTAAATCTGAAAAGCTCTCAAAAACAAATTCATTTGTGATCAGACTTAACCTGACTTGTTGAGAGGCAAATTATAATCTATATCCCAATTTAATGTGACCATTCATTTAATAGAAAATATATATTAATGTGTTTAATTATGGAGTGCTACCCCAGACCCTTGAGGTATTTTAGAATATACCTTTCCAAAATTTGGAAAATACTGCATTTTGAAATATACATGATCTCGAGAGTTTCAGAAAAGGAATGTGGTACCAGGTAGGTATGATAAGGCTCTTTGTTAGAGCTTTGTTGTAGGCAGACAGGATAATACTATTCAGTCACAGAGGAGAAAAAATATTTGTAGTAGTTTGTGCAGCTAAAGAGAAAGAGAAAGTTTATGCAATGTTTATAGTATTCTTAAGATCACTATACATAGAAACGCATATATGTTTGGAAATAAGGACATACAGATGTCGTTTTAGAAAATATTATTTTCTTGCACTAACAATTGAGTAATATAGGGAGCTTCCTATGCTACATTCACGTAATTCAGTCCTTGGAAGAATATGCCTCTTAGCAAAATTTTATACTTTTCACTAATATTTTTTTTTTTAAATCAAAAACTGAAAATGATATTTGTGTTCCAAAAATTTACATGGATTTAGAGCTCACCTATAATTTTAATCTTAAACTTCTCCATTTAAGTATGTTTTAAATAAGTAAGAATGCTCTGCTTTTTTTGTTTGTTTTTCTTGTCAGAGTCAGATTACAAAGTTCTACATATTCATAGAAAAAGTTTTTAATTGATAAAGAATCTCCCCAGGGCAATTTCCTGGTTGTTTAAAATGAAGAATTATGATAAAAAGAAACTATATGAGAATTTTTGAAGACCATCATTCAATTTTCTTTAGCAACCACAATTCATGACCTTGTTCTCAGTATTTTTAACCAAATAGGTTTTCATAACAAGCACTCCTTCTATTAGTATTAATAGTGACAGTTTATTTATTTCAATTGAATAGCTGTTTATTTTCATATGTGATGTTAAATTTGACTCTGTATCATAGTCTAGAACTTCTGTTGAGAAGTAGTTAGATCGTTTGTTCTTTTTGCACCTCTACCCCCTTAATATTGGTCATATTCATTTTTTGCTTGGTGACCTTAACTTTGACTTAAGGGATTGTCATTGTTGTGAACTTTTCCTTCCTTGCCAAATAATAGAGTTGTTGTGAATTCTTAAGGTAATGTCTTTTCCAGAATATTTGCAAATGTGGATATGAAAAGTAATTTCATTCTCAGGCCCTTGTATTTCATATGCCTGCTTTTGATTGAGCCTTTTCGCATTTTATTGAGCAGTGGTGTTCCTTCTCAAGCTGAATGGCACGGCATAAGAAAGGAGCAGTGAGCATTTGATGAAAGCAGATAATAAAATGCATCAATTGTGTCAGCACCTCGTTGCAGTCACATCTGGCTTACTGTCAGGGTCCCATTAGATTCCTGTGGTTTTATGTGCCAAAAATAATATGCTCTGTAGTTAATGGAACTAGGATATTTGCAGTTTGATTAAAAAAAATCATCTTATTTTCTTTCAGATCTTTGTCAAGTTCCATCTCTGAGCTGCCATGTTTCTTTAAAATTTAACAACTGAGAGATCAATTGCTCTTTTGATCTGTTTCTTTCTTTTTCCTTATTATAGTGATTCCAGCAGTCTCAGCAGCACTGATGCTGGTTTGTTTACCAATGATGAGGGAAGACAAGGTACTGAAATGCTATTTTTTCTGTCTTTAGAAACACCTCTTCATTTTAAAATTGTGTTTATTACTACTTATTTCTTAAATTGATCACTGCAGTCCCTTTACCTTGCACACACGACTTAGTGGGCTGGGATTTAGTATTGTAGCTGGTCTTTTACATGTTATGAAGTTTTCTTTTCTTCATAACCTAAAGAAATTAAATCCTTTGATTATCTCCAAAAGCTGGTATGTTGAACTGATAATAGTAAGGAGAGATCATCTTCCGTGAGAAAGGTTGACATACCATGGTTTAGAATTTGGTCCCTTTTAGCAAGTTCCCAAGGCACTAGTTCTCATTCTCTACCTGATTCCAAATGTATTTAAAACTGTTTAAGCATTAATGAAGGTGGATTTACAAGTCATTTGTCACTTTTATTCAGCTGTGACATTTATTCATCCTATCCTGTTTGTATGTAATTAGATGATTTTCATTAATTTAAAATTGTAAACTGTTAAAACAGAAATGTCCTACAATTTAGATCTTTTCCTTCTTCAAATTTCAGAAGCTTTTCACACTTTCACGTGGCAGTCTTTTGACACTATTCTGGAAGAAAATATAAACATGTTAATAAGAGGACAGGAGGCATATATAAAATTCTTCTCACAAATGTTATTTTCCTTTCCTGAGAATAAGTAGAGGAAAGAATAAGTTTCGGGGGATAAACAAAATATATTTATTGCTTTAAATTCTAAAGAGTCTATTTTATGATGGACTTTTTCAGAAAAGAAAAAGTGATAGCTGGCCCCCTTTCTTTTCTTAGTTTGTTCATCCTGTTGGCAATACCAGTAAAATAAATTAAATGAGCATTCTTTTTTGTTTACTTATAAGCCATTTGTCCTAAATAAATAGGTACATAACTATTTTAAAGGCCATAGGTTTTTTAAAATTAAGTAAACTTTGCTGAAATACATTGGAACCTTGGAGATGAGTTTGAGTATCCTGATAATATGCTTAACAATTTCTTAAAATATAATTCTACTGAACATAATAACTGTATGTGTTGAATTTCATAATAATATGAAATAAAAAACCTTTGTAAACAATAACATTTTGACAATCCCGTTTATCATAGAAAAGCACTTAAGTGATTTAGAATAATGTTAGCATTTATTGTGAGCTTACGCTAGCATTCCAATTAGTCTATCTGACTTCTGAAGCCAAGTTGGTTACCCCAACAAAAATAAGTTAACCTTACTTTAGTGTAATAGTATGGTCTCACAGGAATTAAGTTCTAAGGTAGTTGATTTCAAGTGACTCCCTCTATTTCCTTGTAACATATTTGAAATTTTAACATGACTCTCAGTAAAAATACAGATGTTTAATTCTATGAAGATTGTTCTGTTTTGTTTTTTTATTTAGGTAATTTTTATGCACCCTCAATTGAAACAAGCTGATGTCTTGGGTTTTCAGATGCTTTAGATTCGTCATTACTGTTTAATTGGAAATGTAGCTGTTCCCATAAAACCATTTTCAATTGAGGCTCACGGTTTTTTGTTTATTTGACTCTTTAAAATTTTGTAGATCTTCCAAATCTTTTTCTCTGAAAGAAAAACATTTGTGGCAATTGTGATGACCTTTATAGAAAACAGAACTAGCTGTGGCAGCTAAGAATCCCAGAGAACACTTAATGAATTGCAGATCATACTTGAAATTGCTATTTGTCTCATACTTAAAAGCCATCTGCCTTCTCCTGTAATTTTGTCTCCTTATACATTTATTTATTATGCATTTGATAAAAAAATAACAAAACATTGTTTAATTCACATCAAAAACATGTTCATACTGAACTTAAATATCACCACCCCGTGGTTACACTCACGGATGTTCCTGAAAGGCAAACTTATTTTTGGATAGTTTGCTGTTTTAAAAATATCTAACTTTTAGTGGTCCAACATAGTTTCCTCATAAACCTGTGGTACTGTCACTTTTCATTTAAAATCATCTTTTTCAAACTATTTCTTAATGAACTTAATCAGATTAATTTCATTTAGTCACATCTGTTCATGATTGTTTCCCCTTTTACACTCCATACAAATCATGAAATTAAGCTAATTATATACCATTATCAACTGCAAAGAATGGGTTCCACAGTTTTATACCTTTTAATTCCTGGCAGGAGATTAAGGCTTGTTTTCCCTTAATGTGAAAAGGGTAGTAACTTAAATGAATTTCCCCGCAGTTAGCATTGTTTTTCACATTTTTAAATTGGTTCTGAAACATTACATCCTGTGCTTTTGTTGACGGCAGAGCATGTCCTACTGTTAAAAAAGCATTTCTGAAGTGAAGTTGTGGTATAAGAAGAAAACATTTTCTTTATAGATTATGTGTAGTATTGCCAGATAAAATACAAGATACCCAGTTAAATTTGAATTTCAGATAAATAGTGATAAAGTTTAGTACAAGTTATTTGGGTATACTCGTCCTAAAAATTTAGAACAAGTATTTGGGACATACTTATTTTGAAAAATATTCATTGTTTATCTGAAAGTAAAAATTACCTGGCTTCCTGTATTTTTATTTGCTAAATCTGGCAACCCTAATTGTGAATTCTTTGGATGATAAAACTTAATCTTTTGGGGGCTTATTGTATTTATACAGGTGATGATGAGCAGAGTGACTGGTTCTACGAAAAGGAATCAGGTGGAGCATGTGGTATCACTGGAGTCGTGCCCTGGTGGGAAAAGGAAGATCCTTCAGAGCTAGACAAAAATTTGCCAGATCCGGTCTTTGAAAGTATCTTAACTGGTTCTTTCCCCCTTATGTCTCATCAGGGCAGAAGAGGTCAGTAGTACTGCCTGACTAGTGGATACAGCAGTCTTATGGTCAAAATGGGAATGTTAATTGAAAGAGAATAGCTTAAATGAAAATTAAAAGATCTAAATAAAACATGCTTAAAATGAACATATTGGCCACTAATTCAGCCACTATGTTTATCATGTCTTCAGATCATTAGCAAGATCATCAAAGTTAGTTTGCTTTCATATGAGGCCTATTGTAAAAAAGTTGAAGTGATAGAAAGGTGAGTTGGGAGAAAAGAAAGATCTTGGTGCTTGAACCCTAGTGCTTGAACAGTGAATAGTTATATGCTGACTCCCTTAGAATGCTACTAGGTATTGCTTTAGATCTTTTAAGTGTGTGGTTTGCATTTTCCCGCTCATTTATGGTGTATGATGATACTTTTAATTCTCTCTTGATAGGATCTTCTTACATGCTCCAGTGGTCTAAGAATCTCCTAAATTGTGTATTTTGAATTTGTAGGTTTCCAAGCTAGACTCAGTCGTCTTCATGGAATACCTTCAAAGAATATCAAAAAATCTGGAGGGACCCCAACTTCAATGGTAGGCATGCTTTTTTGTTTACTTGTCATGTTTGGAAATGTTTCCATTTCTATGGAATAAAAAGCCACATCCTCATCTTTTATTCATATTCTAATGTTGTACTTAAAAATAATCCATTTTTTTGTAGGCTACAAACTGGACCAGTGAGATTCCCCTATAAACCAAATCTTCTAATGCTAATAAATTAGTTACGTTTTGAACATCTGGGGAATGAATTCGAGGGAACCTGGCTCCTGTCCTCTTCCCCGGAGGAATATCATTGAAGTGAGAGCCTCTTTGATGAAAAGATGGGGCTGTTTTTGCTGGAGGACTGGTATTCTTCCTTTTTAGTCAGAAGTAAACCTGATTGGGGAGGTTTTCTAGGGATATAGGTCAGCCCTGGGTGTGTAGAAACTACTGTAAATTTTATATATTTTTTTCTTTTATGATTTTTACATTGAATCAATTTATGTGTTACTTGCTTTGCCAAAATGCTGCCAAAAGTTAGAAAATTAAAAACTCTCAGATCTAACCTAAACATTCCTTAGTATTTATATTGTGTCTGGTTAAGAGTCAGTTTTTATCTATTTGACTATTGTAAATAAAAACATGATGCATTGACATTTATGGTTCATATTTTAAAGGAGTGTTATAACCAGCATTATTTAAATGTTTGCATTTTACTCAGGGTATTTTAACAAGGGCTAAGATGAGTAGTTGGTAAGGTAAATAATTTTTGATAGAGTTTGTATTTTGTTCAGTTTGCTTTCTACTTGGAAAATCTGCTCTGTATTGCAAACCCATTGTACTGTAATGGTAGTTTTCATTGTACTGAGTAAGTTATCCTAGTTCTAACCTAGCCATAGTGATCACTAGCCTACTCTAGGAAAATCTCTGTTATAACTTTTTAAATTATCTGCTTTGTCTGATACCTAAAACCAATCAAAATTATGATTTTTGGCTTAGAGCTTAATAAAGTCATGTGAAAGATGGTATTTTAACAAATACTGTATGACTCTGAATCATATTGTCATGTTTAATACTGAGTGCTGCTTGCATAGCCTTAGAATGGCAGACTATATATGTCACTGTGAGTATCTGAAATACTTGCATGAGCTCATTTTCAGCAAGCTGCGGGGGTGGGGACAATGTAACCTTTTTATTGATGGTATCATTTGGACACTATACTACAGTCAGGCCATTTGAGTTCTTCAAAATGGTTATGTTAAGAAGGTTAACATTATTGTTAAGTTCCAAAGTTGATGAAAACAGTATGATTTTTACATGTGTATTTTTATATTTTTGTATGGATAAATTGTTAATTTTGTATTTAATGGCCAAAGTAGATATGATGATTGGAAAAGAAACTTAAAGTTGACATTGCCTTTACCTACAGTTCTTACAATCTGAAAGATTTCACCAAATGTATTAACTAGGAATGTGTAACAGATCTTTTAGATTGCTTGTCGAGACTGCAGTTTAAATATTATGAAGTGCAACTTTGAGTCTCTTTACCTTAGCATATTTTAATTGATATTTTAAAGATATGGTGACGTGGTGTTTGGTAATTGTAAGTAAGCTTTTGTGTGCTATGTCTTTTGAGATGGAAATTGATGATTTTATTTTTCTAAATTACATAACTACTTTTATTTTAATTTGTGTAATGATTACTTTTTGATCTGAATAAGTCACTTTAAAACCTTGGCCTATGAACTTTGCCTTACCAATCAAGAATCTAGATGAATGCTATCTAGTTCTTGGTTCAGTTTTACCTATTTTTATTTTTGGTTCACTGCTTGCTTGAGCATAGCTGGGATTTGTAGCCCATTTTCTAGTCTTATTGCAATCTCACTGTGGTATTTTATAGAAGCTATTACAACTGATAGGCTAGCTTCATGGTATTGATGATAACATGGCTTAACTATACTAAAAGCTGCCTTCCCTCTCTAAATTGTAAAAAGGTGATTAAGTTTCACTTGATGGAGATATACCATATATGTGTGTTTATCGTGGAACTAGTGCATTGGGCCATAAACTGTTTCCCTGGTCTGTGTGTTTTGTATTCAAAATTTTGCTGAAGACAATGGGCTTCTTCATTTTTCTTTCTTTCAATCCTGAATTGTCCCTGATAGGATTTTTAAGTGCTGTAAAATTCTTCTCAATAAAATATGTGACTTGGGCAAGAAAGGTAAGAGTTCAAATTTGTGCTGATATTTTTCTAATTTCTTATGCTAAGTTTTTTATTGTTGTTGCTCATACTGTCCATATTACCTATAAAAATCATCTTAAAAATTATAATCATACAAAACAGTCATCTTTAAACAGCACCTGGGACAACTGGTAATAAATGAAATTTAATTATTTTAGATTTTTGCACTGGAAAACCAGATTGCTTTTTAAAAGAGATTAAGTTTTGAGCAGTGTCAAATGCATTTAATTACAACTCATTAAAAAGAATGGTAATGAAGTGTTTTTTCTTAAGCCAAGGAGTGATAACTTTACAAATATAATGATGCAGTATCTTTGAAGGGAATGAGAAGAGACTCTTCTTATGTAATATTAATGTAAACATTTTTTGGGGAAAAAACTCAATTGGATTATTTAACTTTGTGGAGAGGCAGTGTGGTAGTGTAGAAAAATTACAGGTTTTGAAGGGAGATCATTGTGTACCTATACGCTCTTTCTTTCTTTTACTTATAATTATATTTCTAAACCTCATTTCACCTTCTGTTAAATAGACAACATTTACTTGGCATAAGTGTTACCTGGGTTAAATTAGTTTATGTGTAACAATAGTCCCAGCACCATCTCTGGCACATAGTATATAGTAAATAAATATAGGTACTTTTATTATTAGATGTATTAAACACAATAGCTCATGATTCAGAGAACTTTTGTACATGGATCAAAGTACAGAATTTTAGACCTTAAAACTTTTCTGTTCATATTTTATGTATTATTTGGCTTCATATATATAATATTTAAAGTACTTTATTTTACATCTTTTTACATTTCTTTTATACCTCATTCATAGTTGAGCCAGTCCCTGTCTTTAAATATGGTCTGTGAAGAATAGTTTTCAATGACTTTTAGGTTGACAGCCATTGTACTCAATCTCATAGCTTAATTACAAACTGAAAAAAACTGCTCTAAACTCTTCTCCCTCTCCTCAAACCATTAAGGTTTTCACTTGTAGAAGGACCCATGCTGTTGAGGAATTTTTGATCCAGATTTATCTGATTTTTAAAAATAATTTTGTTCATGTTTATGAGGAGTAAATGTAGACAAAGTCCTGATAATTGAATGTTGAAAGGAATAAAAGTACCAGTTTATTGGAGCCCAGCTAGCCAGTTTCTCATATTCTTCACTTACAGGGGAAATAAGCAAATGGTAATTTAATTGAACATAGCAAAAGAAGTTATAATTAACCTCCAAAGGACATCCTGGGGTTAGTAAACACAGCCACATAGCCTGTATTTCCAGGGTTCTTATGTAAAGTAAAATTCAACATAATAACCCTCAGAATAATGATCCCAGAATCAGTTTTCAGGTACAGTACTTACAAAGTCCTATTAACCCTGTTAAGCACAGCATTTCAGTGAGCCAGAATATCCCACCCCTAAGCATTCTAATTAAATCAATGTTTTCTATAGATGAGAGACTTTTATTCTTATTTTCTTTAAACTGATGGTCTTTGAGTAACTGTTAAATGTATCTAATGAGAGTTAGCACTCAAATTGAGTATTCTATTAAAAGATCAGGAAATAAGTATTTCAGCTTAAAATATGGCACTAGCATCCAGTAGCACATTGCAAAGGGAATTATACTTAAAGGTTATAGAGTTTTGTGTAGAAATTTTAGTTAAATGAAATTGTATAGTAATTGCCTCATTTAGGTCCAATTTTTTTGTATGGTTGGAATGAGATGTGTAGTAGTGATGATGATAATTGTTATTCTGCCAAAGAAAGTGAATGTAATTTAATTGGCTTTTTATTCATGCATATTTGGCAAGTTTAAATATCTGGAAAAAAATGTGAACATTAATCCTTAATCTGAATTGCCATGGTGTACAAGTAAGCAATACTGTTTATGTTCACTAAAGCCATTGAACATATCAATTCAGAATCTGTTCATACTCAGCAGACAACTATTCAAATCTGTTCAGACTCTTGGGTTAGTTCCTTGTATAAGTGAAAAAGAGTACTGTAGATAGACTTCTTCTAAGAAGTCATAGAAGATCAGGATTTCATGGCAGACATTTTAAGAATGGTAATATACTGTAAGGAATTGCTCTGTATGTTTTACTCAGCTGTTTTGCATTCTTCTTAGGATACCAGACTAGGATTTAGTCTGATTTATTTGGCTTTTTAGAAAAGAAGTCCCATTTAAACTCAATATTTACTTTATTTAAGTACCATAACTATATAAACTATTGTCTTAGGCTAATCTAGAACCGAAAAAAATATTTTATGATAGAAAACAAATCTAAAATGAATTAAAAAAATAGTTTTATGTCCTCAACTGTAATTTTTAATTTGTAATATGTCCGCAATTGTAATATAATATGTGCTATCTGGTTTTCCAATGTTTCTCATGTAATTCATAATTATGTATTTTATTGTCATCCCTGAGAATTGATCTTTGTTCTTTTTCCTTAAAGCATTTTGGAATTCTTTGCAGAGTATATGAAGAATATATATTTAGAGTGTTGTTCTGACTTTTATATCGTACATATTCTAATCTATTGATGTACATGTTGATAAACTAAGTTTTTATTTTTTCTTGAAGTAAGCTGAAGATCCAAATTTCACAACAGAAATTGATCCTTTCTTTGAAATTTTTTTGTGATAGAAGTGGATTTTGTATCATAAAAAAATCACTGCTTAATAGAATTATAATAAATTTCTTTTACAAAAGACATTTTAATGCTGTCTTTTGTTTAATTTAAAATTCTCTGTTTTAAAGTCATTATTCACAATATATTTAGTATCACTGAAGCTTAATATACATATTTGTTATTTGAAAATATGACAATTTTTCACTGAGTTCCATTAAAACAGTATTATTATTAATATCGATATTGATTCTTACTGTATAGTTCCTTTAAAATATGGAACAGATATAAAAATTTAAATAGCACAGATACAGTAATGCATTCATTTATTCATACAAGTATTGAATGCTTACTGTATTTCTCTTATTTAGTCTTAAAAAACCATTTAGGAAATATTAAATAAGCAGATGTTCAATGTTGGTAATTTAAACATTACCAAATTTCGCCACATATATATTTTTTCCATTTATTTACAATCATTTATCCCTGCTTCTCAGATAATTTAGTACTAGAATTGACTTGATCTCATATATTGTCATTTGGATTTATTATGCTTCAGGAATATGGAACCTTGTAAAGTGAATGTAACCCTTATAATGATGTTTCCTGTGTGCCACACATTTTTCTAAGTGCTATTTATGTATTTTAACTCATTTAATCCTAGTGACATCCCTATTATGTAGGTTCATGTTTACAACATAGACATTGCATTGTATTTTTTTCCATTGTTAACCCAATATTAATGCTACCTGCAAGGTTCTTCATACTGTTGTCATGTTGATAAATGTAAATAAGTTCTCTTCATAGAATTTATACAGATTATAACCACGCTTCATTCATGGTTCAGATGTCATTAGAATATTAAGTTATTTTGAAATACCCATAAATATTTTTTGTGTCTTGAATTGCAAGCCCAACCAGGGCATGTGCCATAATAAAAATAATTAAAATGTTTCATTGTTTCCATCAGAGTAATTACCAGAATCCTAATCCTCTGTTTGTGTTCTTCTCTTTGTTAGCTTCTCAGGTAGCAATTAGAACTTCTTGTTGTTCTTTAATATCATCTGGTTCTAGCACCTTCTGGCCTGCTTTCTTGCCCTCTGTTTCTGGTTTGTTTTTCCTGCCTGCCCTTTGTGGTCCCCCATTATTTCTCCAACCTGTTTTATAATGTGCCTAGTCTTGTTTCAGTTCAATAGTCATGATACCTTCTGCATTTGTCATGCTTCTTTGCTTTCCTGTGGAAACTGGCAGAGTATCTCAGAAGGCTTCACACAGGTGGAAAATCCTTTAACTGGGCCTTCAAGAGTGAGTTGAAGCTCACCATTGGGTTGGGGGTGGGGACTGGCAGACAGAAAAACAAAGACTTACAGCATGAAGTATTCAGTCCAGAGTTGCTGAAATGTAGGCTATGCTCATGCAGAGGGGTGTTTGGTAGATAGAATGTGGTTGGAAAAGCTGGCAGGGTTTAGACCATTGTGAACTTTTTGGTCCAAGGGAATACGTATAGACTCTAATTTATAATCTTGTGGAGGGAATTAAGGTGGTAAGATTTGTCTTTTAAAAGATCACAATGACAGTATTATCGAGAGTACTTTGGGTAGTTACAAAGTTGGCATCAGAAGTACAGGTAGAGACTGTATTAGGAATCTACACTCCACACATATCCTCTCAGTAGATAGGACCCACAGGTGTGCTGAACCCCTATATTTTGGGGGGCCAAACATTCTAATAGATTATTAGGTGGTATTCATTCATTCATTCATTCATTCAACAAGTATTTTTTCAGTCCTACTGAATGCCAGATACTGATCTAGGCCTTTATTTGAACAGAAAAGACAAGGTCCCCTGGAGCTTAAAATTTAGTAGATCGGGGAGTAGAGTAGAAATAAATTGTGGGTGGGGTGAGGCAGTAAGTAAGTTAAAATGGTCATGGAGAAAATAAAACAGTGCACTGTGATACACAATTATGGAACATGAAGCTGACTGGAGAGACTATGATTTGCAGGGTAGAATAACATTCAGCCAGTCTAGTCCTTTCTCCGTATGGCTTTTATAACAACCTGGGAATAGGGCGGTGCAATGGTGGCTCAGTGGCAGAATTCTCGCCTGCCATGCCAGAGACCCAGGTCTGATTTCCGGAGCCTGCCCATGTGAAAAAAAAAACAAAAAACAAAAAGCAACAACCTGGGAATAGAAGCAATGTGTGTATTATTCAAGCCTCTCCTTAAGTTGAATAGATCTTAAACATCTCTCCTAACTCCTCACCAAGTCAATCAAAGCTTTTAAATGTCACTGTAGGTGTATTTGCAAATGGTGAAAGAATATCGTATTTATTTTCAAAGTACAAAATTACTAATGTGTTTGAATGCTTTTTTTTCAAAGTTTACAGGTGCTAAGTGTTTATATAGTGTTTTGCATTTTCCCTTTAGATTTAATTATAATGTATATTCTGAAACTTAACATTGTGAAAACTTCCCTTCAGAGTTCAATAATTTATTCTTCTGTTTTCATGGCTGTTTAAATGTTGTGCAGTGCAACCAGTCTTTCTATTAAGTTTTTTAAATAGAAATTCTTAGATCATCTCTTCATTAGTAGAGAATTGGCTTGTTTTAATTATGATTTTTCTTCTTTTCATCAAAACCAGGGAAACAAAACTGCTATAAACATTTTACTTTCTAAGAAACTTACAACTCTGGTTTTCTTCCTTTTATGTTACTGATAGAATTATTCTGATGGTCTATAAAGCTCAGTTTCCTAATTTGCCTTCATATACTGTCAGATATCTAATATCAGGAATGTTCAACATCAGTGATGGGTAAAATACTTCAACATAATATTTAACAAACTATTTCTATGCTGAAGTTGCCTGCTAATCCTCCAAGTGAAGGTCAGTTTGAACAATTGAGAATTCACAAAAAGGTGATATAAATGGAAGAAATTCCCTTTACTCTAGTTAGCAGATACTAGCTAGATATTTGTTGCCTATCGTCCACGCAAGTATATACTGATAAATCAGAGATACATACATACCAACAGGTATTTAAAGCAAAACACTTATAATGTTAATTTGTCATTGCTTTAAATTAAAATTGTCTAAAACATTGTCCAGTACTTAAAGAGGGAATAAAGAAGTTTGATGATCTTTATGTATACCAAAAGAAAAATGAATGATTGTGTCATTACATAGTATTTTCCTCTTAGAAACTACATATTGAAATCAGATCAGTTTACTATTAAGATTTTCCAGGTCAGTACAATTCTGAACTTGCAGGACTGTTTACTCTGAGTTCCAATATAATTGGAATGACATTTAATAGCATGCACTTGGTCTTTGTGAGATCTTTCAGATTTCTCTAGACTTTGAAGTGTTTAGCCTAGAAATTGTTCTTGGAAAGCCAAAAACTTATTTACTTAAATTTGATGTCATTTATACATATCCTTCTAATTATAGGACTCCCAAAAATATTTTAAAGCAGTAAAATATTTGTAGGATGAGTAAATATGTGTACATTTGACTTGGAAACTTGATATTTTGCTTAATTGTGTTTTCAGACAGATTTTTTTGTTCAGTTGTATTTAACATTTAACGAGGTCTTATGATGTCTTCATTGTTCAAGGTGCTGGAGATACGAAATGAATAAGGCATGTCTTCATCTTCAAGTATCTTAGTAAAAATTACTTGGCAAGGGTGGGAAAGAAAAGAATCCTAATCTTTGGTCAGGACATATGGTGTATAAGGCAATGTGCTAGATGCTTTATATATATGCTTTAGTATGGAATAAATATCGTTACCCTGTTCAAGGAAAAAAAGTCATAAACATTAAAGAGTTTGCCCAAAGCTACATATTTATTTCGGCCATGTTTCAAATTGATGCTTGTCTGGTTCAAAAGTCCATTTTTCTAACCAGTAAACTATAAAACATGGCCTCTAAATAATAAACCCTAACTATGTTAAATGGCTAACAGAAATGTGCTTCCATAGAGGGATAGTTTTGGTGCTTTTACCTATGTCACTGTTTACCTATAACCTCCAGCACTTTACTCTCCTCTCAATGGTCTTATGCTCCCTCCTCCTGTCCCTGTCCCCTTCTCCCACCTTCCTATATTCGGTCATATTTTTTCATTCTCTACTTGTGCTCATACCAATATCTCCCCCCGCCTCCTCGCCACCCTTCCTCCTGTTAGATTGATATCTTGCGTGGAACAGTTCACATTCTGTATCTTTTCTTCAAAACCTTCCCCACCTCTTCTCAAGTCACTCCATCCTCTGAAATGGCATTGCAACTGTTGTCTGCCATTTCATTCATTGATGTGTACCTACTATTTTATGCTGGTCATCTGGGTCTATCTCTGTTGTATCACTAATTCTGTGAAGCATTGCAAAGATAGAAATCTAGCTCTCAGCACAAAGTAGCTTGTTAATTCTTTTCAGTTGTTTATTTACTAATATTACCCTATAATTTTAAAGGTGTTTATATGCCAGTGCAGCCTTAAAAAGCATCTTTACCTACCAATATTAGTATCTAAGTTCTTCATTTTCTTTAATCCTTTAATGTATTTCTTGAAATTATAGCATATAAGAATCAAATTGTTTGAGTACTAAAAACACTGATGGAACATGTAATGTGCAGTGGCAGGGCTTGTTGACCTTTTGGTTGGGGAATCCTTAAGTGGTGATATTCCTAGGGAATTCTGTTTGCTGGGCAAGAGAATAATCTGCCTTGGCATGTGGAATGGGAATGGCATAGTGTTTGACTCCACTAGCCAATATTCTGGTTGCACAGCTGAGACCTGGGCTCATTCAGTGTGCAAATTTTTATTGAACTCCCCTGATTTTAGTAAAGTTGTATTATGCAGCCCATAGTTTATGGCTCCTTTCTAGTTTAACATTTTCATGTAATAAATTGGGGGCTTATGCTGAGACATAGGGGAAAGATTAGTTATACATGACCATATGGGCTAAGGAATGAAATCTGGGGATTAACCTTTTTATAAACAGACTTTCCACAAATTCCTTGTTTCTATAACTCCCCTATTTAGGAGGTGTTTGGAGACGTTTTGGAGTCTGCTCCTTTGTCAGCTTACTTTTTGTTACAATCCTCTGCCCACCCCATTAATTGCACTTAGAAGAAAACTGAATAATCACTTTACATCCTTTTGTTTCCATCTTCTATGACTTTGTTGATAAGTTTGTCTGGTAGTATCTTCTTTCCTATTCTCTTTGTTCTTGTTGAATTATACTTTTTTATTCCTTTATTGTCATTTTAGTGGGACTTTGGGAGGGGGCTGAAGTAAATGGGAAATCAGTGTGTTATGTTTATTGGGAAGTCCTACATAGTGTCCAGTTTTTAAAATTTTTCACTTTTTAAAGAGGAATAGGTATACAGGTTTTAAAATTCAAATAGTACAAAAAGTATTCAGTGAAAAGTTGTCTCCCTGTAGCCCTACATCCAAACCCTCCCATACCCATGTATATAAGTAATAGCATTTATTACTCTGCACGTTGCTTTTTTACACTTTAACAAAATGTCTGAGAGATTACAAGTTATACTTACAAATTTTCTTCCATTTTTGACTATATAATATTTCATTATAGTATATTTTTAAATAATTTGTTCCTCATAGTTTTTATTTTATGTAACTAATATTAAAGGGCAGAAACATTTGTTTACTATTACTTATCATAGCTGACATTTACTTAGTAGCTATTTGCCCTAGCCAGTATTCAGTTTCTATTCACAAAAAGCTTAATGAGCTAAATATTTTTATTCTCTCCATTTTATAGACCAAATAAAACTGAGGAACAAATGGGTTAAATGCTAAAACATAGCTAATAATTGATAGTGTCAGGATTTAAACTCTGACCCTGTGGTCCAGAGCCCAAGGACTTCACCACCAAGCTATACAGACATTTCCCCTTCAAAGGTTAAGTATATAATTGTACTTTATTTTTAATTTTTAGAAAACTAGATATGCTGGTGGACCACTAAAATAATATGTTGTTCAAGATATTTTGGTCAATTAAATGAATATATTGGGTATGTCATTTTTCTGTATTTGGTTCATTAAGTTAAATTTATTAAATTGGATATATTTTTTATTTTTCCATGTACTAGTTTTTAATCATGTAAGTATGCCACCAGTCCTTTTTCTTATTAACTGTTTCTCCTCCCACTGCCACACCACATACTTTTTTCTTTCTTATCCTTTCATACCTGTTGATTTAACTTATTAAGTCCTTGCTGACATTTAAATTTATTAGAAGGTTAATTATTCTGTTGCTTATCAGTTAAATTTTCTTCATCCCCCAGCAGGGTAAGGACAACAATAAATATAGGAATAGAATAGCATTTAATATTTTGTAAAGAACATCTTTATAATCTCTAGCCATCCATTAATAGTAATTGTACTAATAATACAATAACTATTGTAATACCATTTTATATTCATAAACAGATTTTCAAAAATTTATTTACACATTAAAGGATCAAAGTCAGGTCTTCAGAGCTCCAATCTTTTTAAAATTAAAATTTTCAGAAGTTATACTTTATTCCCTATTTCCAGTTGGAGTCGCAATGATTTTGCTATTTTGAATGTTTTAAATTAATTAAGCTTTGAAAAAACTGAGGCATCAAACTTGTTTCTTATCAACTGATAAAAGTCATCCATTTCAAAATTTGACTGAATTTTTGTTTTGCAGGACTCGAGTTTTTTTTTATATGCTGAATCCTTAAATATCCTTTTAAATTATTGCAGATTGTATTGAAATAAATCATTTAACTCAAGCCATAAACTTGGTCTTAGATTTTTTCATATTTATTAATATCATACCCTTCCTCTTCACTAATCTTTCTTCCTCATATAGCTTCTCATAGCACTGAGAGTGCCCAATTTTTGGAATTGACTCTTTCTAGGAAATACCAATTAATCTAACTTTTTCCTTAACTGTACATAATCTCCAGTTATGTTACCCTCCCTCTTTCCTCAAAAATTATTGTAACCATGTTTGTTATTGAAATGCCTTTTCTTTCCATTGGAACAGTCCTTAAAGATGCTAGCTGTCTTGCTGATTGGATGAGTTTTCATTCCTTCTATTCCTCCCTATATATAACTCCCAGCTGCACAGTGTAACACTGTGAAGGGCAGGAAGGGCAAAGCAGACAGTTTATATATGAAAAAGGTAGATTCTCTCTCCTTTCTCTCTCTCTCTCATGCACACACACACTTTGCTTTTTTTATTTCTGGTAAGCCTTGATTTCATGTAGACACTATGAGGGGCATGAGCTTATTTTCACAACAGTGATTATCATGAACTTTGTTAATGGTGAATTAAGATATGAATTTGTATGAAGACGTTTGATGTTCTAATGATGGATATATGGCATCACTGCATCTTTAGTGAATTACAGACTTTTCATTTCTAGGCCATTTGTTTTATATATAGATTAAATATAGATAATTACTCATTTGACAGGTTACTTTATTACTTTGATATATCTCAGAGTACCACATGCAGGTATAGTGTGATCATTGTAATTATTTAGATATACTAATGATCAAAATTAACATTACATATAAATTAAAATTTTAAGTAGAAATTTAATTTTGTTTATAGTCACATTTACTTCTGGTGATTATTTTGATCTAATAATATACTTTTTATTGCAGTTTCTAATTATTTTTAAGCTCACATTTTAAATAGAAAAATGTTTTGTAACTATTGTAATTTATTTTTGAAAATAGTATTAGCTTCTGTAGAGTCTGTAGCTTCTGTAGCTTAGTCAGTTTATTTTTGCCTTGTGTCTAACTTGTATGAAAAGCTTATGAGTTACATTTATTCGTTGGGGCAAATATGCATCGTTTATGATGTATTAAACTTAAAATGAATTTTACATTTATCGAGCACTTAGTCATGTACCTAGCACATCTAGGTATTCAGTAATTGCCCTCCTGTAAAACCCTAATATTTTCTCTTGCAACACTGTGTGGTTTAGATGGATATTATGTGGTTAAACGACTTAGAAATTATTCGCACATTCATTAAGATTCTTTATCTGCGGGAAGAAAATGAAAAGATTTTAATCAAGCATGTTTTAATCCCCTTTATGAATTTAACTTTGTTTTGCTTTTCAGTAAAGATTCCATATATCTGGTTCACAGTGAATTTTACTTGTTCCTTTAGGTTAACACAGTTCTTTAGAAAAGCAGATCTATTCTGGCTATGTAATGCATTTTATTTAATTTTATAGTTTTTATTATTTCATATATTAGATATTGCCAAAAATATAGAAAAATTTTAGAGAACATTTTTGGATTTGATGGATTACCACTCTTGAAAGAGAAACAAAACACTAAATATTTCTAATCCCACATTATTTACCGCATGGGTGGTTAAATGCTACTTTAAGCCTCATAAAATTAAAAGGGAGAAATCTGCCAACTGTAGCAGGAATTGGATTTAGGAAGAGTGGTACAGAGCCAAAATATTGCTACAGAATTAAATGTCAAAAATCTTCTTTAATAGTAGATATATAGTTCACAGTGCCTGGTTATGATTAATACATTTAATCTAAATCACTGAAAGTTGCACTCTCCTTTTCCATAAAATACAATAGGACACAAATCAGTTTTACTGTAGATGGATAACAATTGGAAAATAATGCATCTTCCCGCCCAATAAATTGTCAGTTATACCTTTTAACTAAAATCAATTCATCTTTCCAAAATTTATTACAATTTCTAATAATAAATCTCCTCAAATGTTTATTCATTTGCTTTTTGATACATTTGTGCCACTTTTGCTATGGTCTAATGTTTTCTCTTTTGATTCATTGTAAATTAGAAAATCTATTTTGAGTCAATTTCCTAGTTAAGAAGTTAAAATCTATAACCTAGCACCGTTTTCACTCTCCTTTCTACATTTTAATACCCTTTAACTTGAACTTAAATGTGATCCAGTAAATTTTTTTCCAAGGAAAATTAAAACACTTTTGATGTAACTTCTTGAGTAAGGGCCTGATTAATAAAACAAGCATTTAGGAGGTTGTTAGATGATTGTTACCATAGATCCACTTTTGATTCAAAAAGACAGAGGGAAAAAGAGAGATAATAGGATTGAGCCATCATTTCATGCAAATGTTTGGTACAAAGAAGAGGAAATGCCCATTTGAATTAGGATCAGGTATTGATCTAATGGGAGTAGCACTTTTATTTACTGTTGATAGCAGTAACCTATAAGTAATATTAAATAAAAGTACAACTAATAAGCAATATTTTATCAATATTTTATACAGATGTCTTCCACTTATTAATCTCCAGATACACATTTTTAAATCTCTAGAGATATATTTTAATATCTTTTTTACTGTATCCTGAGGCTGTGATGCCTTTTATACATATATACTATGTTTTGGAATGTAGCCATTATTGATTTTTTAAAAATCCAATATATGACTCATGAACATTCCCCATTCTTTGTAGTCTTATTGTTAGGCCTAATTTTTAGATTTTTCAGATATTGTACAGAGACACTGATATTTGTCATTTTGATTGTATACCTTCGCATATTCCACAGTGAAGTCAGATTGTTATTCCTTTATTTTTTCCTCTTAACACAATTTCAAAGTTATATCAGCTAGATTTCTAAAATAGATTTCCAGAATGTTTACTATTAAGTAGAGATCAAAGTGACGTTAACTAATTTGAATCAAACTTGTAACTCATTAGCAAATTTCTGTGGTTGCTAATGTGTAAAATGCCATATTCAGTAGTTTAAAAATGTAATTTTTATAACCAAAATAGGCAAAATAAAATTCATTAATTGGGCTAATTCTCCACGTAGTGAAGAAAGCAGATTTTTTTTTAGGCAAAGATCAAACATTAATTATAGGTCTTAGCCTGTTCTAAAAATATTGCTGCTTTTTTTTAGCTGTGGTCTTATTAAATGTTTTTTTCTTTTTTAGTATATAGACTATTTAATTAAAAATATAGTACTTATTCAGACTGAACAAATTAATTTCTGTACGAACAAATTATTGGTTTTAATAAATTCAGCTGGCTGGAAAAACTTTAAAGGTTATCTCTGACTTAAGTGTTATAGTTCATAATTTATTTTTCCCATGACATTAAATTTAAAAATATATCAAACAAAGCTAATTTACATTAAAAAATAAAATATTTATGCATTTCAAAGAATGAAAAAATGATTTTAGTGATAATGCGCTGGTTATTTTATAAACATTGATTAATGACACCAAGTTAATTTATTGCTTGTTTTTAGTACTACAGTATCACAGTTGTCACTTTTGCATGCTAGTATTCAGTTTTGAAAGGACATTAGGTTTGTCAGTCCTAATGAAGGTTTCAAATGAAGAAGTTAACGTTCAGACTGCTGATTCCTGGTCTGATGTACTATTCCATTTTCTCCACTTGCCTCTCTAATCTTTGCAGTTGCATGTGACCTCATCTTAGAGATGGAAATTTTGCTAATGTTTTTTAACCATATTTTTATAGAATTGCCAGGGAAATTTTACTATTTTTTAAGAAAAAAATGAATGTTTTTAAGGAGTTTAGGTCATAATCTATATATTTCCCCCATTCTCTAGTTCAGTCTCTTGACTGTTGACATAGCCTGACTGTTTTCTGTTTAGTCTTTCCTTTTCTATTCTTTGACACTACCATCTCAACACTTGGACTTCTTGCTTTAAATCTCTTAGTGCAGCCCCCTTGTGTATATTTTATACACATAAAATATAAACTCCTTTTCTTCCTATTCTGGATCCTTCCAGTTAAGACCTCAATTTATCATTCCATCTTCATATCGCAGTTCTCCCTAGCAGGTGTATTAGGAACGTAACTTGCACTTTTCAGCTTCTGTCACTCCTACTGTTTTTACCATCTGAAACCTCACACTCCATGTCAATTTGTGGAATTTTTGTCCGTTTATCAAGAACCATCTTAGTTGTAACCTCAACTGAAAACTTCTCTGCCAAAAGGCATCTTGTTTAGTACTCAAAGGCATCTTCCCCATCACTTCATTACTAACAGAATTGTGTTCTAACCACTTCTGATTTTATGCGAAAAGGCTGGCACAAGGAATCAGGATATCTTCTCCTAGATTTACTGCCTGTGTGACCTTGGAAAAATCACATTTTGTACTTCAGTTTCCTCACCCCTAAAATGGATATTAAAACACAAGATGAAATAATGTATGTAGTAAGGCTTTGTGAACTGTAAAGAAATTATTATTACTCATTGACTTCAGGAGTCCAAAGCTCAAATGCCTTCAGAGGCCAGGCAGATAATATATATGTGTGAAGTAGCCGGCTATTAGAGATAATCCAGCACAGGAGAAAGTGCTTCCCCCCGCTAAAGGCATTCAGATTCACAACACTTTAAGATACTTTGATGGCCAAAAAAACTATTTACTGGTCCAATATTGCTACCCCCTTGTATACATCATTTTCCCTATCTGCTTAAGCTGAATAAAGCATTATTTCATTCCCACAAAACCTAGCATATTATAGGTACTTAATGAACTTTGGGAGGGTGGGTTGGTGGGTGAGTTTGTGGGTGATTCAATAAGTAAACAGCACACATTTCCCAGATCCTTGAGAAAAGAGTCATTAAATCACCAAAGCAAAAGAGGAAAGGGAAAATATCCTTAAGGTGAAATGCCTGAATTCTCAATTACCTATGGTTGCGTTTCTGTGGTTAACTCTATTTGAAAAGGAGTTATGGCAAAATCTATGCATAGCACATACACATAAAGCTTTTAGTAGTGGATCAAAAGAGCAACTCTGTAATGTTGGCTCATATACTGTCTTTTTTGATACCTCCTACTTGCTGATCAAGAGAATAGTTTGAAGTGTAAACAGCCCATTTTCTACATTATAAATTTAAACTTCATTTATCCACTTATTTACCTCTTTTGCTTTGGTAGACTCCACAGACTGAATAGAGCAGTGGATGAGAGCCTAATGTCTGCTCCAGTTGCTTTTCCTTGTGATCTTTGACCATTGGCTGAAGAAAACCTTAGTGCCTGAGATTTAATGATGCTTTGCCCAAGGATCTAGGAAATGTGAGCTGTTTATTTTTTCATCTCTAGAGCATTAAATATATTTTGTCTAATATGTTAGAATCCACTTTTAAAACTTAGATTTGGGTGCAGTTAATTCTTGGACCTTTAAAAGGAAGTAATATAGACTTACTTCAACATTAAAATAAAAATCAAAGACCCAAAAATCACTGAGTCTACACTCTCCGTACATTTTTGTTATATTCACCAGTGAGATGACCATCTTTGCTCTTACTGTATGCAAATGTGTTACCAAATGACTTTGATAAAAGAAAAATTATATTCCAGTAGAGTGACCAAAACCAGTGTGCTGCAAAACTTATCAAATCAGACACAAGCTCAATTCTAGTACTAACAAATAGAAACTTGACTAGTACTATAATAATGGAATACAAATAAATGAAAGCTTTATTAATTTGACATACTAATTATCTGAATGGTACCATGCTCACATCAAGATAGAGAGGTAAAACCTGTTGACCACATTTAACTTCCCTAGAATATCTGATGAGGAAAGCATGCTTTTCTCTATGGGGTAATCACCGAGACTATTAAAAAATCATTAGCAAAATAACTGGCACAAATTAATTTGAGACAAAGTTCCCTTAAGTTCTTTCCCCATTTCCTTAAGCTCTCTTTAAGAGTGGGCCACCATGGCTTAGGGCAGGCTATGGTGGCTCAGCAGGCAGAGTTCTCAGCTGCCATGCCGGAGACCCGGGTTTGATTCCCAGTGCCTGCCCATTCTAAAAAAAAAAAAAAAAAAAAAAAGTGTTCATTTATAAAATAACAGATTCTATTCTAGTTTTTCACTTGCCTAAATATTTTTCCTATTTGTAAATATAGAACCCTACAGCTATATGTATATTTGTAAGTTTTTGATTTCCAAAGATGTATACATATAATAGTTTAAAAATTGGGAACATTGAGAGCATGCAAACATGACTATGTTGCTTCTCAGATTTAAAAATTATTGATGCCATTTAGAAGCCTCACTTTTTACCTCTTCCTGATTCCTTTTTCATAATTCCTTAGTTTTCCCACCTCATTGAAAATGTCCTAAAAATACCCCCATATAGTTGTTTTTATCTAAGTTGTGTAAAATACTGACTTTACATAACTATTACTAGTCGTTTGTTTGTTTATACATATTTCAGTTATGTTTAAAATTAATACTGTTGGTTTATATGTTCGTAGTGGTATATTTACTTGTTATCTTCATTAAATTTTTTTCTCCCTTGGTTGAGGGATATGGGATTTTCTCTTGGAATACCAGCTGACAATAGTTTATAACCATTATCTCTCTCTCTCTCTAGAATCTATTTTAGGAGGTTATAAATTATTTCAGTTGTTGTGTTCAGTGGTTTGCTTGACTGAAGTTCCTCTGTAAAGAATAAAATACTATAGATAAAGTATTACTAAGTTAGAGATTTGTACACCATTTCATTTTAAAGGACATTTAATTATATGATTAGAACTTTGTGAGAATATCACAAAGGATGTCATGGGTTCAGTTAAATTTTAATAAGTCAAGTGTTTCATTATACAAAGAAACTTCTACCTCTAATGATGAAGCCTCATCACTAATTATCATAAAAATGTTTGAAAAAACAACTGTGTGCTTGGACAAAATTGTTTCTATTGAAATAACTTCCTAGTAGGTACATCACTACTCTTAATAGTTTTCTTAGGCACCATCATTGGACAGAGTATTGTCTGTGTATCAGAATTCAGTAATTGATATCAGTTGTCCTTTGCACTTGAGCCTTTGGCTGTGCTGCTGAGAAGACCAAGTTCTTTGCAGGGTTTATAACTCTTTTCTTCATTGGTCTATCTTTTCCATTCCCTTTGACTTTAAAACTTCTCTGTATCATCCTTCTAGGTTACCATTGACCTCCTAGTTAATGATTCTATGCCTTTTCAACCTTTGTGTTCCTCAGATATGCGTCAGCGTTTGTCACTTTAGCATCTTGTTAAAATTCCCACCTGGGTTTCTCTTTTCTGTACTGTCAGTTTTCAACTTCCTCTCTAACTTCTCCTTTGCCTTTCTTCCTATATTCCTGGCTTCTCTTTTTGCTGTTTCTTACATATTGGCATCTCATGCTTTTTTTTTTTTTCAGTTATACTTTTTCTATCTATATGCTTTCATTTACTCTGACAGCTTCCAGTTCTTACCTATATGGAGAAGGCAACTACCTATCTGTCTTTAGCTCCATTTCCCCTCTAGTCCAATGGTTCTTAGTATTTTTTTTCATCCCAGTATACCTGGCAGATAACATATTACCTTAGAATAATGATTCATTCAGGTAGCAATTCTGGACCATGGGCGGGAGTTATATTTCAGTCCTCCTGCTTCCACAGTAGGGGCAGCATATATAGTTTGAAAATCTCACCAAGGGCATTCTGATATAGGACCTGGGATCATATCCCTTCTTACCTTCACCTCCCACTTTCCTTTCTCCCAATTAAGAATCACATTTTTACCTCTGGGGAATTTCAGCCCCCTTCTGATTGTCTCCATCAGATTATCATTATTGTAATTCAGCTTAATGTCCCGTTATTTATTTTTGTCTCTTTTTTTTTAACATGGGCAGGCACCAGGAATCGAACCTGGGTCTCCGGCATGGCAGGCAAGAACTCTGCCCCTGAGCCACTGTGGACTGCCCTGTTTTTCTCTCTTCTAAAACATTTCCAAAGCTTTTATTGAAGAAAATGTGATTTAAAATGAAAACAATCATTTGTTCAATAATTTTTAAAAACCCTGAGAATTTGCCATATATCAGGTACTCTGCTAAGGTCTGGAATCCCAAAGGTAATGAATGACCCATATTACTCTTAAGGAGCCTACAGTCATTTGGGATGTATATACAGACGTGGGCACAACTCAAATAAGTTATGAATACCATAACAGATATATGAACCAATTATATTTTGGGGGACCAGAAAGATCATTTCTACTAGGGGGTATCAAGAGGACATTCAAACTGCAGCTGATTAGCACTTTCCGTGAAGAGAGCACAGGTAATAGTATGTAGAAGATTATATAGTTATAAGAAAGACTAGGGTGTTTGGGATTAGAGGAACTAGCTTTGTTCTGCCACCTGTTAGATGATCTTAGGCAAAGTTACTTTTTTCAGTCTTTTCCCTCTATTGTTTAATTACTCTGTCATGTGACAATTTGTAACACATAAAAAATCTGAAATTATCTTTATTTTCTTGTCTAATGTCTCCAACTGCTAGAATATAAGCTTTTGGAGGGCAGAGACTCTACTCTGTCCTGTTCACTTCTACCCTCACTGTTTAGAACAGCACTAAGAATGCAGTATCTTAGTGATTGAATCGTAAATGAACACAGAGTTCTTGTGAAGGTTTATTTAGATTCATTTGTAGACTTTCCTATTGTTGACAAACATAGGTCATCTAATTCTCAGTTAAGTGCCTGCAGCCAGCATAATTTAAAGGATAAAGTACCCGGCTAATGTAAAAAATGTTCAGTATTCAGGTGTGTGTTAAATTGAAGATACGTGGGTAATAATGTCAGAGAAGAAGACTGTATTTAAGGTTTGACCCCAATCATGAAGGTGTTTGAATGAATAACAGAAATTTGGACTGACTAAGGATTTTTGATTAGAGAGCAATATGATTGCAATGTTAAGATATAGAAAAATCAACTTGGAAAAGTATGAAGGATGGTTTTAAAAGGAAGAGGGAGAATTGAAGACAATTTCAACAAATTAGCACCTCTAACTTAAGTACGAGTGCTATCATCATCTTCTGGCTTCTGTCTGCTTGTCCTTGATCCCGATTCTATCCTCCCAGCTTCTGATGTGGGTGGTTTCCTCTCTAAGCCTCTGTGGTCCTTCACTTAGCTCCTCTGGGACACAACTCTGGGTTCTGGCTTGGTTAGCACCTCATGCGAAGGCAGATGGTGACCACGTCTACTTGACTCTGCCTGTGTCTAGCCATCTACTCTCTCTGTCGGCACGCCACGTATCCCCAAACATTCATGTCTCAGTCAATTCTGAAGCAACTGTTCTCTAAGCATCTGCGTGTAAGGTTTCTCCAAAATATTGCCCCTTTTGAAGAACTCCAGTAAACCAATCCAGACTCACCCCAAATGGGTAGAGTCACATCCCCATCTAATCAAAAGGCCACACCCACAAGTGGCAGCCTGACGTTTCTCTGGAGGTAAGCTAATTGAACACTTCCTCCCTACAATACTGAATCAAGATTAAATGTAATGATTCCCTCCACAGGATTGGATCAGGGTTAAAACACGGCTTTTCTGGGGTACATATTAGTTTCAAACTAGCACATATGTGCATATATAGGTATATATGTGTGTGTGTATATATATTACTTAAAGTTTTAAAGATGAATACACTCCTGTGTATCTGCCATAGGTTTAAGAAACAGTACCTTATCAGGGCTTTCAAAACTGATTGACACTCTCAGATACTTTACATTTCTCCCAAGAGATAACTACTATGGGATCGTGATGATGTATGTGATCATGATGTTCACATCTGTGCTTTTATTTGTAACTCTATGTTTGTTTTATAGTGTATCTATATTTAATTTATATGCATGTGCATTCCCTAAACTGTACCTTGTTGGGTATTTGGACTGTTCCTAGTTTTTGCCCATTACGAACATTGCTGCTGTTCCTATACTTATGATCTGGTTCTCTTTTTACTAATTAATAGTAGAATGCTTAAAAGTTGATGTATGGGTACAATGGAGTTCAGCAATGAGATGATCTATAGCTGCAAAATCTACAGGAAGAGTCATTGAAACAATGTTGAGGGGAAAAAAAACAAGCCACAGGAAAAAACAGTGTAAGATCCCATCACTATGTATAAATATGTGTCCAAACAGGCAAAATTAAACAAGATATTGTTTGGGATATATTTTTCCCAGTAATTTTATAATTTTTTTTTACCTTATATGTTTGGAGACTGTGTTTTTAAGTATCTACATATTTAGAATAGTTACATCTTCCTGGTAGAGCTGAATTTTTTTTTTTTTAATCCTTAATGGTGCTCTTTAAGTCTTTTGTGTATTGGATTAATGTATCTACCCCCAGTTTTCTTTGGTTTATATTTTCCTGGTATTATTTTTCTGTCCTTTAATTTTTTATACCTTTTTGTGTTCATTTGTTTTAGGTATGTCTTATAAACAGTATTTCACTGGTTTTAAAGAAATCTACCATGATCGTTTCTATCATATAATTAATGATTTTAGTTAATTTTTGTAAGTTGTGATTCATGATATTTATTACCATCTAATATCTTGTTTTCTATTTTTCTTGCTCTGTAAAAAGCACTTTTTCTCTTATCATTTTTTTATTTTGCTGCCTATCCCTACCCACTTTCTTATTCTAAGTTGCTTGCTGATTCCTTCCCTTCTACCATTGAAATTTTATAGAGATGTAAATTAAGGACATCTATTGTTAATATTTTAATCTACCCCTGAAACTAATTTTGAAAACCTTCTTCAAACCTAACCATTCTCTTGCTTCCCAGTATTTGTTTTATAACTCTACAAATTAGACATTATTGTTAATATATTGTGTTGATTTAATTCTGTGAAGTTTGCCAAATTCTTTCTTACCATTTCATCTAACATTTCAGACTTCCTGTGGGATTATTTTTCTTCTTCAAGTATATTCTTAGGAAGTCTTTTAATGACGTTCAAAACTGATAAATTTGCTGGTTTTAATCTGAAAACTGAATTTCTTTCACCTTTGTTCATAAAAAATTAGTTTTTCTGGCTATATAATTCTTCATTAAATCCTTTTTCTCAGAACCTTCCGACTTTCATTGTTGCTTTTGAAAAATCTGTTGTCTGATTAATGAGAGGTAATGTACTTTTTCTGTCTAGCTGCTGTTAAGAGTTGTTTTGTTTTGTTTTTGATCTTTAATACTTTGTAATTTCACAACATTATTAATAGGTTTGAATTGATTTATAATACTTGTTTTATTTTGTCTTCTCTATGTCTGAGGATTCCTGTTTTTAATCAGTTGTTTAAGAATTTCAGAACTTATCTAAATATTACCTCTTATTTATTCTCGAACTTCTCTTTCTAGGATTGCAGATAAACCTATTTTTCCATTCTCATTTTTTTCATATCTCTTAATGCTTTTCTCATAGTTTCCATTTCATTATCTCCCTGTGCCACATTGTAGATAATTTCTTCAGCTCTGTCTTCCAATTAACTAATTCTGTTTTTATTTGTGTCTATTCTGCTATTTAATCCATTCTGTTAGATGGGAATAATTTAATATTTGCAGTAAGTATTTATGGAATGTTAGTAGTCTTTAGTTTACCCATGTTTTTTACTGTATTTTACCTAGGAAGGAGTTTTAGCAGATTTAAGAAATGTTAATAAATGCCTCTGTAATAATGTCAGCCATACATGCTACCTTTGCAATGAATGGTTGGTTTGTAGTTTTGTGTTGTAGTATAAACTGTGCAACCTCGGATGCTCTTATTATCACGTTTAAATCATTTTTTGTTAAAATTTTAGATGAAAATGAGGAATTGAATGTGTAAGGAATGACTGAGCCAGTCATTCAAATTATCAACTTCCTTTCTGTTTAATGACTAGCTGGCTAGTTTTATTGTGAAATTTTTACACACCTGTCACCTTCTTCTGATTTGATAAGACATGATTTATTCCATTGTCTTTAGCTCCACAACATTGTAATGTTAAAGGATTCATGTTTTATCTTTAGTATGTTTTACCAATTCTAATATTAGGTTTTTTTTTTTACTTTTTATAAACTAAAGTGATGGTGGTATTTTCTGCTATTCGACTTTGGGCTTGTTCCCTGTATATATCCATGTTATATCCCTGTATATATTTCTCTTTTTAAAACTTTTTCTCACATGTCACTATTTAAGGAACTGTAAATGGATTTACCCATGCCCAGAGAATGCCCTTACATGGTATCAGCCTTTATCATTGCTGTTATCATCAGAAGCATTTGGATGCTGTGGTTTTGTGATGCCTTTAGGGTAGTTTTAGTGAAAATTTAGTAAAAAAATTAAAGATATTATAGAACTGTATGTTGTTACTTATAATAATTGTAGGATTTCTGTAGTGCTTTTCTTCAAGAGTGCCAAGCATTGCATGAATAACTTTTCAGCTTTGATTTTTCTATGACAGTTACAGAAAAGGAGCAGTGGGCAGTGGAACAGGAGGAGGGTGACAAAGAGGAAACAGAATGAGAAGAGAAGAAGTAGGGGAGAGTGAGCAGTGGCAGACTCAGTTAATGCCATTTGTGTCCTTGTCTTAGGGTTGCATTAGATGACCTTTTCTCTTTATTTCTTGATTCCTGTCTCTCAGGAACTACAGGCTGTTCTTCACAATAGGGAAGAAGAGCAAAGAATATAGAAAAGGAAATTTTCCAAAACTGACCTTAGGCTGAAAAATATATACCAGATTCATAAAAGTTGTATTTTTATATTTCCAATAATTAAAACTTCTCTTCCGAGAAGCACTCCAGGGCCAGGCATGCGTATGTGTTCAGATATGTGCACATACACTCAGTCATAAAAGACATACTTTCCCACACATCTCAGTGAGGAGTAAGGTGAGGTGGAATCTCTCAGGAATTCTGGCCCTGTCTTACTAGTAGTGTCATTCATTGGAAGGAGCAGTGGACTTTGGAGTCAGGAGACATAAATTCTTGTTGTAGCTGTGCAACTTATTACTAAATGGACTTATTAAAGTCCTTTGGCTTTTAGCTTTAGTTTCTTTCTTCTTGACTTTGTCCTGCCACTTGCCATTTATTGAGGGCCTTTTTATGTAAGATCCTTTATTATTAATACTCACTTCTAGTTTGCTAATCAGCAAACAAAAGTTTTGAAATCAGTGGTCTCTAAGATGTTTTCTTACCTTGTTAATCTCAGAACAAGGTTAATAGGTGAAACAGACTATAAGGAAAGAAATTCTTCCCAGCAGAATTTCGAGCAGTGCTTCTTAATATTTAATTTCCAGACGAAGCGTGGGAGAAATCTTGTTAAGGTGTAACTTCTGGTTAGGTGGGACTTGGGAGGTGGGTGGGTCTCTGATTTTATATTTCTAACATGCTCCAGATGATTCTGAGGCTGCTAGCCTGGGGACCATCCTTTCGAGTAGCAGGGCTGGAGAGGATGGTTGGGGACAGGAGAGGTTTTCAAGAAGGATAGGCAAGTTTTGAGAGGCAGATCTCTTTGCTGTGATTTGGAGACAGTTGGAGAGATTTGCTTGTGATCTTATACACTTTAGATGCCAGCACTTCCTAGTCATTTTTCATATTTTTTTTCCTTTTTAGAAGTAGAACATTTCCTTATGAACTGTTAAATTTGTAAGTTGAAAAATTATTCTACTAGTGATCAGAGTCATAATTAGTTTTCCCTCTGTCTTTTAGACAGTATGCAGCAGGTAGAGAAGTGAAGACACTACCAATTTATTTAAATTCAAGAGTTTCTGTTTATGGTGTTAAATACCAACTTCACCCTTGGCATATATAATAAATTTATTTAAGAAACTAGAGAAAGTTAAGCTGTAATAAATTTTTGTACTTGTCTGTGAAAGGCTTGCTTTCTTATATAGTACATCCTTAAATGAAACAATTATTTCTGGTTTTATATGTGTAAATCACACACATTATTGAAAACGTGTGTAAATTATAGCAAAATTATTTTGGCAAAACCCTGTGTATATGGTCTTGTATATACTGTCAGGAAGATTGAAGCACCATGTAGAGGGAAGATACTCTTTAACTATCCTTAGAGTCTCTAGAAGAGTTCTCGCTAATGGAAATATGATGTGAGCCACATGTGTAGTTTAAATTCTCTAGTAGCTACATTAAAATAAAATACTTAAGAAACAGGTGAAATTAGTTTTTCGTTAAAGTCCATTGTGTATTTTACACTTTCAACATATCTCAATTCCTTAGCCATATCTAGCTGAGGGCTATCATACTTGGTAGCACAGCTAAAGCCTTCACATAGAAAATCACTGAGAACTGAGAGTAAGGGGTACCTTCATTTCTTATATTTTTTCATTTTAGTTGAAAAAGATCACAGTAGCTTATAGTTGTATGTAAATATAGGATTTTTTATCCACAGGGAATAGTTGATTCCCTGGTTGCAGCCTTTGATGGGTTCTCAATAAAATGTAGTTTATCTGATGCCTAGAAATATGTTTTAGTTAATTTTTTAAAGGTTGCCTTTCATGTACTATAAACAGTAAGAATTTTAATGGTCAAAATTTAGTATTTGTATTTCACTTTTAAATGTTGGTCAGACCCAATATTGTGTCTTAGCATTCAGATTCTTGATGATTTCATGTGCGTGTGCATAGATTTATTGCTACAGTTTGAACATTTTTAAATTAAAATATATCTTTCATTCTAAATGTATTGATTTATACATCTCTATGTCAATGTTGAGTCAAGCGAATTTTCCAATAAGTTAAAAAGATCTGGCAGAGCAAGTTAAATTTATTAGATTTGCTGGAGGTTTTTTTTTTCCTCCTTTGTCTGTGGTTGGGCATCTCTCTGCTTTTTTATTCTTGATTAGAATTTTATTTTTTGAATAGTTTAAAAAAAAAAGAAAAGTAAAATGAAATAGTAAAAATAAAAGATTACTAAAAATTTCTATGCCTCTTACTACTTTTTGTGATTATTCTCTTGAATGAATTGCCATTGGAAACCTTGACATTTCTTATTATATTTTTGGCACCCTTTGCTATTCTTTTTAAAAATAGTTTTCTTAACATTGTTTTTAAGATTTTCTTTCATTATTGTAAAATACATCATTGCATTTTGCTTGAATCAGAAATTAAGTCATTCTTTTATATCCTTTTTGTTTGGTTTTTAAGTTTAGGAGAACTTAAAACTTTAAAAAATCAGACTGTGAAGACAGGTTTCATGGGAAATATGCAAAATTTTGTGAGGGTTGAGAAACTTTAGACATAAGCCACCATAATTAGGAAACGTGCATTTGAATAATGCATTTACTTTTTTTTTTTTTGGCATGGGCAGGCTCTGGCATGGCAGGCGAGAATTCTGCCACTGAGCCACCATTGCACCACCCTGCATTTCCTTTCTTTTTTTTTTTGTTTGCATGGGCAGGCACCCAGAATCAAACCCAGGTCTCTGGCATGGCTGGCGAGAACTCTGCCTGCTGAGCCACCATGGCCCACCCCCTACATTTACTTTTAATATTAAAAATGAAAACTATTTTGTTTGAATTTTGACCAACCATATCAGTTCTCATGTTCTTAGAATGGATGAGATAATTTCTCTTTCTATATGTTCACAAACCAAGAAGGCAGAAATTGATAATGTTTGATTTAGCAAGTTATGCTACTCCAAGTTCATTGATGTACTCATTAGATTCTAAGTTTATGTAGGTATTTTAGACTGCCTACTCATATATATTCTATTATATATCATTTATCCAACTTTAAAAGACAAAATTTTAGTTAACATATTATGGTAAGGGGGGAGTAAAATCAGTAAAACATAGTGCATAAACGGTAATAACTGATGCAAAGGCTGAAAATCGATACTGGAAACATCAACTGGGATTTATTGAACTAATCAAGATGTGGAGAAAATATTTTTATTTAAAACATCAACTGATTTTTGTGTCTTGGTGGCATTATTTGCAGTATAGACCAATAGATATAGACTCATAACAGCCTCATCCCACCCCCTTGTGAAATCAAATCTGTTCAGTGCTTTATGATTTTTTTTTCTTTTTTGGGGCAGGGTGGGAAAGTTGCAGTGTAAAGCTAAACTAGTTTTTAAATAATACTTTGGCCTTCGTAGGCAATAGTTATATTGGTTTCTTGATTTTGACCACTTAGCAGCTCAAACATTCTGTGCACCATGTAAAAAAAACTGAATTTAATCTGTAGATGAAATAGCTGACTAGTTTTAATAGAAATACAGAGCTAACACTTTATAATAGCTCAAGCTAACGTTGGTCGAATACTATGTTACCTTTTTTTTACACAAGTGAGCTCATTTAATCCTCACAACAATTATAGGAGATGGGTGTTATATCTCAGTTTTATAGTTTAGGAAGTCACAACATAGGTTAAGTAATTTCCTCAAGGTCACAAAACAGGAGCCTCGAATGGTGGCACCTAGACTTTAAACTAGGTCTCTAAAGTCAGAGGTCATGCTCTTAAATATTACACTATACCGCCTCCCACGTAGTCGAATTATTTTGGTTTTATAATCAGTACAGTTGAGTTGTAGTATCCTTACTTTTTAAGAGAATATATAATTTTCAGAATTCAACTGGAGAATTTTCTGCCTGAAGACATGTTAAAGAATTAATAAAAAGGTTTTTGTTTAATACTATTTCCTGGGGTCCTTTATTTCTAAAAAATGCAGATTTCTATTATATCGTTAAGCTGTTGAATGTGCACTTTGTATAAAATAGTGCCTTATGTGAAACTACTTATACATTATCAAGATAGAAAATATAATTGTATTTTCTCAGGTGTAATATCAACAGTTAATCTACTTTGCACATTCCTATTTTAGAGGGCTTTTTTTTAAAACTTTGTACAGCAAAAACAAAACAATGCTGAAATAGCAAACTATGATCACCACTGCTTGTGGTATACTCAGTCATCTGCTTAATCCTTATCCCCTTCACATTGTCAATACCCATCTAATTCCACTTTAACAACAGTAATTGGCTGATGGAGTAGAAGATATAGATTTGTTTTCTTGATGACTCCTTGACTTTTTTTCCTCTGGTAATACTAATAGAATTCCAAATCCGTACTGGTGTGATCATGTCATGAGTAGGTCAACAGTCATGTCAAGGTCCTATTGGAAACCTCATAGCCAACATCTTAATTTAGACTTAGCTATCTTTTTTCACTTGTATGTGCAGTTGTAAGCAATTTTTTTCCAAGTCTCGACTCCCATTACTGTAGAATTCATTTAGTTCAAAGGGGGATAGTTAGGCATGTGAATTATGTGACTGGGTACAATTGAGTAAATAGAATATATAACTCATTTGCATGGGTATTTATATATGGTTTTTTTTTAAGTTTCATAGGTTGAACAAAATTAGGAAACCTTAGGCATTTTCTTTTTGCAATCAGTTTTACTTTGTATGATGTGATATATTTTCTAGGAATGAAGTCTGAATGATTTACCAGTATTAAGTTTTAAAAAATGTAATTTCACCTTAAATAGGGCCTCCATCATTGAGTTATTACCAGCCAGTTTGTAGTCATTGTTCTAATTTTATTTCATTAAATGTGACAGAAAAAAATATGTAATCATTATAAGAAAATGCATTTTTTAATTATTTACTACTTTGAGCAGTGGTGGTGTACATACATGGAAAGGCACTCCAAATATTAAAGTGGGCATCTATATATATATGTGTGTGTGTGTGTGTGTGTGTGTGTATGTGTACATGTGTATGTGTATATATGTTTGTATTTTATGTAGATATATACCTTTTATATGTTTCCTTTTTCTCTGTTCATAACCTCAATTAATAAATGTATTCCTCTCAACTGTACTATATTCTATATATACAGGGATCCACTGTACTCCTGTGATTTAGAGTAATTGATGTTAACGTGAAACTATTAGGTTTGGATTTTGAACAGTTGGAATTATAGGCACAAAAACATTAACTAAAATCGGAACAATAGGCTAAAAGATAAAAGTTATTAGCTTTTAACACTTACAGGAATAAGTATTTGTAGGAAAATAAAGCAGAATACAGTCTGATTATTCTAAAACCCTTTAAAATTTTACCTGTTATAATTTGTTCTAATATTCTGTTATTTAATTGAAATCTAGAGCAGGTTTTTACACTGATTTTTTGTTTGTTTGTTTTCCTTGAAGCTTAGAGATTGTACCCATCCCAGGGAGAAGCTTTATTATCATACTAATAGGTTTCTGGTATTGCCATTTATTAGTTTGGAAGGCGAAAGCAATCAAATTGGAAGCACATAAAGAATCAGTAACAGTTTTCTCATGTCATGATGCATTGATCTTTTACATCAATTGTATTTTAAATCTGAGCAACCTGGAATTTTGACCAATAAATCTAACTTTTTTATTTTGGTTAAGTAAGCTTTACTAGTTTTATCTTTCTATTAATGCCATTTATATATTTTTTAAAGCAAATTTGATATAAATCCAGATTATTGGGTTTCTTTATTAAGATAATTAGTGAATGTGCTATTTTTTGTGATGATTTCAATGGCATTTTTATGGTTGTGTCATGAATTTATGATAACTAAGAGCTACAACATTTTCCAGAGCTTTGAAAAACAAAAATACTATGTTGTAATGAACAGTAGGCCATGGGTCAGATCTGAGTTCTAATCCTGACTTTGCCAAAAAGTAGTGTTGTGGCTTTGGGCAAGGCATTTAAGCATTTTATGTCTTTGTTTCCTTATTTGTAAGTGTAATGAAGCCATGGCCTTTTTTTGTGTGTGTGGTTTCCCCAACAGTTTGTGGACTTGTTTGAAATTAAAGGCACTGAGTATATGAGATTGAATTTCCCATTACCTTTTCTCTGAATCTGCTCTTGAATGTTGCTGTTCTTTGTCATTTTCAAGACAAATGGAATCTTTGGAGTCAAGAAGACCTGGACTCAAATCCTGGTTAGCTCTGTCACTTAATGGCTGAATTATTTTATACCTCAGTTTCTACTTTTTAAAATGAGAATAGTAATGTTTATGTGAAAATTTTTATGGGTAAAGTGAGTTTGTATTAATATAACATTTGTGAAGTACCTAGCAGCAGAACTGGCCCATCACAGTGCTCAGAAGTGTTAGTTTCTTTCCCTTCTCTCTTTTTTAGATCTGTGATTACTCCATTTATCTTTTTGTCTTTTTCTGATAAATTGTAAGCCAGCTATCCACAGGCAAATATACCATCCAGTAACTAAAAGCAGTCACTGAGTTTCATTACATATTGCAGGTCATCAGTAGAAGGGCACTTCCTGGACTAGTCTAGGAACTCTGGGGGATTCCCAGCCAAGTGCCTCAGCTACAGGCTCTCCCTAGGGCAGTTATGAGTTTTGTGGTTTAGTCTAAATTTCCATGACAGCTTAAAGGACACAGTGTGGGTTGGGGGTTGGGGAAATGCAGTTTCTGAGAAAATGGGACCGTTGCAACTGAATATATAAAAATGTTTAAAAAGTTCACTTTGTATTACTGTCCCTCAAAGGACTTTTCTCTGTCACTATATTCCTAATATCTTTTATTTGTCCATTTCCTTAACATTTCAGAGTTCCTTTAATCTAAGAATAATATTTTA
Source organism: Myrmecophaga tridactyla (assembly GCA_004026745.1). Lineage (NCBI taxonomy): Eukaryota > Metazoa > Chordata > Mammalia > Pilosa > Myrmecophagidae > Myrmecophaga > Myrmecophaga tridactyla. The sequence continues at coordinate 48,303 of PVIY010001208.1, forward strand.
GTGTTAGATACAGTCTTATTATGTCTAATAATCATTTGCCTTAATATCCAAATAGTGGTTCTTATTTTCTGTCTGTGTCAAGATGGCAGGATTCTTTTCTTTTTAAAAATCACTTCTTCAGGTGTCATTTTGCAAAGCAAATCATTCTCTTGTTCTCTGCAAAATAATTAAACATACTGAGCTAAGTCATTAATTGTGCTTTACCAATAACTTGTACTACACACATTAGAATTAGGCTGTTAACATTATTTGAACATATTTCTGTAGTATAATTAACAACCAGCATAGGATGATTCTGAAAAGAACATCTAGCAGTTCTGACACTGAGAATTAATTATAAGAGAAAAGACAGATTTGTGCCCTGGCTGGAATTAACTGGCAGTTCAAAACATAAGCAGTCACCTTGGACTCATAACAAAAAAATGACACTCCTTTTGTTAATCTAGTTTGCAAAGTTTATTTAGGCAACTTGTCTTCTTGTCACCTCTGACTATTCTGTTTAATTAAATTTAGAAAATAGTTCTTATTTTTCTTTGGCCACTACAAAATTCATGTTTGCTGAATAAAAAGAAAAAAATACATTTTACAGGGGTTTGCATTTCAGTGACTCAGATACTCATCAAAGGTCATTCATTGTAGAAGAAAGGGAATGACATTCAACTTCACATTTCTTCCCAATTTTAAAGAATATCTTTTAAAATAAAGAACTGAGAACTGTATTAGTCCTTTGCAAAGAATGGCTCACACAAAATGCTGGCACTGTATTTTGCTGATTTTTTTTTTCCAAGTGACCACAATTATTTTAAGCTTTTAATGCAACTTTGCTCATTTTACAACAACAAAGACCCTCTTCAAAAATCTTACACTAGTTAACCCAGAGAAGCACCGTGATAGTGGGGTTAATTTTGAGTGCACAAAGAGCTATTGGAGGGTACAGAGAGGGCATCTATTGGATAAGCTTTCAATATGATGAGAATGATAACAGATCTGCCACTTGTGCAAAAGACTAGTAATCTTTTACAGTATTTGACTTTAAAAGTGTCATTTATTTGTTTAAAAAAAGCATATTTTAGATGAATCGGTTATGAACTTTAGTGTCAGACTACCTTTTTGTACTCAGATGTTTTGAATTTCAAGATATATGGATTAAGTTTGTTCAAATACATCTTAAGTAGGTATAAAGTTAGTTACATTTAGAATTGAATAAGACCCTGTTTTACTTATTGGGGTTGTTGTACAGATGAAGGGATTATGGGGTACCTAACATGATAGATGTTCCACAAATATGGAGTACCCACGAAGGTTGAAAACATAGATACTTGTTTTTACAGATAGAAGATGTTCTCAATAACATTATACACATTTACCTTAGTGTCTATACCTTGTGAAAACTCTGTACATCAATTTAAGGTTTTAAGCTTTTGTTGTTTTTATTTCTTCCTTACCTAAACTCTCACTTCACAATATCACTAGTTTTAGTATTACCTTCTGGAATTACACAGAATAGGTTGGATTCCTCTTTTTTAGAAGGCCTAAATTTAAATTCTGATTCTTCCACTATCTATTTGTGTAACCTCTCTAAGCCTCAGTTTTTTCTTCTGTAAGATAGGTATAAAGATATTAGGCAAATGAAAAGACTTAATGGTTGTGACTCTGATAATTCCTGAAATACTTACACGGTTTTATATCCTATCTTCTTTACCTCACCTCATTTCTTTTCACTTATTTTTTACATTTTTCCAAACCTCTTCACCTTTCTTATTGCTCTTTTTTAATTATGCTTTTTGTTAATGTCCTTCAGCGTGGTGCCAAAAATAAAATACCACTGAAATCATTGGATATTTTCCTTTAGTTCTGAACACAACTTTCTTTAAAACAGTTTAACAACGCTTAATTTTAGGTGGGGAGGGATAGTGGGATATCATCACATCACATTTAGACTAACATTTTATGCAGATTTATGTTTGAATATTCAACTAAAATCCCTAGTTTACACAAACTTCTGTCAAAGTAGAAGTCTTATTTTCTCTAGAGCAGTTTGTGTGTGTGCAATAAGGTAAATTCAGAACTTAACATCCCTATTACTTTTCTTTGTAGTTGAAGTCAGAATGCCAGCCTGTGAAGATTTATCTTCTGAATCTTGATTCTGTCACCTGACATGTCTTATATTACTATAATTGAAACGCATACATCTATTTCTTCATTTTTAGACTTTGGTAACAGTATCTGTTAAACTGAGTGAGCCAAGAATGTTACCTGGTAAGCTGCCACTGAGGACTTTTTTGCAGAATTTTTTTCCAACCCAGTAATCAGTATTCTTTGCCTAAGGTTGTTCAACTCTCTAAAATTGTAACTAAACCCTCGCCCAGACATAAATTAACTCACGGTTGCAAATGATGCCATTAAAAACTTTATCAGATATTCCTTCAAAGTTTTAATGCATCGTATAGCCACCATTTTTTTTTTTTTTAGGATAGTACTCTGCCAATAAAATTAGATGATATTTTCTTTTCAGAAATTACTCATTGTGAACTCATACTAGCTTCCGCTGATTGTTGTTTCCTATTCTAGGTCCTCAAATTATGCTTAATAATATGATGTGGACTTTTACCTCCACTGTCATCCATTTGTTGTTTATTAGTTTGTACAGTTTCCTGGCATTTATAGAAACAAAGAAATTGCAATTCCAGGATTATATTAGAAATATCTGTAAATATTTGTATAAACCTAGAGATAAGAGCGAATTTAAAAACAATAAATATTTTCTCTTCTCTATCTTGGGGTGGAATATTTGTGAAAGAATTTAAAGTGAAAATGACAGTTGAGGTGGGGTAGTGTTTTAGTCTGCTAATGCTTCCAGAATGCAATATACCAGAAATGCGTTGACTTTTATAAAGGGGATTTATTAAGTTACACGTTTACAGTTCTAAGTCTATAAACATGTTCACACCAAGGCATCCAGAGAAAGATACCTTGACTCAAGAAAGGCCAATGGCATCTGGAACACCACTGTCTGCTGGGAAGGCACATGGCTGACATCTGCTGTTTCTTTGGCTTCTGATTTTAAACAGCTTCCCTGGGGCCATTTTCTTCCTGCATCTCCAAACGTCTCTGTTTTTGCTCTGAGCTTTTTCCAAAATGGGTCCCTCATAAAGGACTCCATTAAGCAGATTAAGCCCACTTTGAATGGGTGGAGATAAGTCTTCGTGGCAACCACTTAATCAAAAGGTCCCCTACCCGAAACAATAGATCTGCCCCCCACAAGATTGGATTAGGAAAAAGAACATGGCTTTTCTGGGGTACATAACAGTTTCACAACACCACAGATAGGGAACAGATGCCTGTTCTGGATTGATTAAGTGCTTTTACATTTATTATCTCTTTATTGTTCAAAATATC